>PVJH01002982.1:0-153389 GCA_004026705.1 Nesogale talazaci
TATGAGCCCCCATTTAAAAGAGACACACTGGGACAGATATGAACTGAAAATACAGTGAATCTAGGACAGACAAACCCCTCAAAACCAATAATGAGAGAATGGGTACCAGAAGGTGGAAGGAAGGTGGGGTAGAAAGGGGAACGATCACAAGTATCAATATATCATCCCCTCCATGGGGATGGACAACAAAAAGTTGGTGAAGGGAGACATTGTACAGCATAAGACATGACAAAATAATTTATAAATTATCAAGGGTTCATGAGAGAGAGGGGACAGGGAGGGAGGGAAAAATAAACTGATACCAAGGGCTCAAGTAGAAAGCAAATGTTCGGAGAATGATGATGGCAACAAATGTAAAAATGTGCTTGACACAATGAATATGTATGGATTGTAATCAGAGTTTTTAAAATGAAATAGGATTCACTGGAGGGTCACTCTGCCTTCTGAGAACCAGGAGGAGGAAGAATCAGATAACAATGACAAAGTACTACATGGCTTAAAATCAGGAAAGATGTGTCCCTCAAGGTTTTATTCTTTCATTATACTTATTCAATCTATATGCTCAGCAAATATTCCAAGAAGCAGGACTGGAAGAAAGAGAACAGAGCATCAGGATTGAAGAAAGGTGTATTAACAACTGGCAAAATGCCAACCACACAACCTTGCTTTCTGAAAGTCGGGAGGACATGCAGCATTGGCTAATGGACCTCTGTCTACAGCCTTCCCAGTGTATTGCACCTCAGTATAAAAAAAGCCAAACCCCTCATGGATAGAGCAATTGCAACATTATGGTAAACAGAGTAAAGTTAAAAATTGTTCAGAATTTCATTTCATTCAGATCCACAGTCAACACTCAGTTAAGAAGACATCAAGAAATCACACAACATATTGCATTGGGCAAATATGCTGCAGAAGACCTCCTTATAGTGTCGAAGGTTAAGGATGTCAGTACAAAGACAAGGTGTGTTGGATCCACTTTATGATGTTTTTCATCATCGCTCAGCTTGTGAATTTTGGTCAAGAGATCATGAAGACAGCAGAATAAATTATCCATTTAAATTATAGTGTTGGTGAAAAATATTGAAAATACCCACGGCTACCAGAAGAACAAACAATTCTGTCTCAGAAGTACAGTTAGAATTGTCTTTAGGATAGCTTCTCAGCCTTTTGGCTAAGATCAAGTGTAGTATCTGTTCTTATCAGTTTAATATCTGATACATTATCTGAGGACAATATATTAAATGAGTTTTTGGACAATATATTAAATGGAATAAAAGCTTGCTCCATCCACTCCACGCATCGGCCTGGTGTTGCAGTACTTCCAGGAATGGAGCACCCCCTCAGGGAAGGGGGGGGGATGAATTGTCTTTAGGATGGAGTATGGAGCAAATTTGTGTCGTACTTTGGCAATAGCATGACATCTGACAGTGTAAGATATGACAAAATAACAATAATTTATAAATCATCAAGGGTTCATGAGAGGGAGGTGGATAGGGAGGGGGAAATGAAGAGCTGATACCAAGGGTTAAAGTAGAAAGAAAATGTTTTATTTATTGTTTTTTTTTTGTTTGTTTGTTTTTTTATTTTTGGGCATCACTGCTCTCCGGTGGTGGAAGTAGGAGGCCCAGTCCCACTGCTGGAATTGAACCTCCGTCCCAGTGGGCCGCAGTCCCGCGTACAACCACTACGCCACCGGGGCTCAGCCCGAAAATGTTTTGAGAATGATGATGATGGCATCATATGTGCAAATGTGCTTGACACGATGGATAGATGTATGAATTGTGATCAGAGTTATACGAGCCGCCAACAAAATGACTTTTTTAAACAAGAAAGAGTGAGAGACAAGTGCCTGGAAAAGGGCATCACATGCTTGGTAAAGTCAAAGAGTGGCAAATAGACTCCAGACAAGGTGGATTGGCACACTGATGACAGCAGGGGGGGTTACATATTGTAGTGATTTGAATATGACACACATCTGGGCAGTGGTTTTTTTTGTACATGGGGTCAAATAATTTGACATTGAGTTGGTCAGCAACAACATACAAAGTAGTCTCCAATTGTGATGCTGTACACAGGATACATTTTGATTCCAAGTTATAAATACAAAGAATGAAGTCCAAAAATAGAAGGAAATATGGATAGTTTTTTTTAATTATATGAGTGAGGGGATATTCTAAAAATTCAGATCCAAGAACAAAAAAGATTGATAAGTGTACCCATATTAAACACACGTGTACACCACAGCTAGCATTGCAAAATGGTGCAATAAGCAAAATTCAAAGTAATGACTCATTGGGAAAGTATCTGAAAATTCACATTGTCAATGTACCTTATATGTTGAAACTCTGAGAGAATTAAAAGATAGCCAATAGAAATTGGCATACAGATGAACAGACAACTCACAGGGGAAAAAAGTAAGGAACTTTCAATAGATGGAAATAGTCACAGCCCTCTCATAATATGAGAACTATTAATTGAAACAAATGAAACAATTCTTCACCATTCAGATTGGCAAAAGCCCCAGGTTTACAACATATGTTCAGAGAAAACAACCACTACCATGCATTGCTATTGGGAACGCAATTGAATTCTCTTAGTGGGAGAATTAAGCGGTATTTTACATCTGGCCTTTGACTCAGCAATCTCATTTCTAGGAATCTATGTCAAAAAATTCCTGACAAATACATGGAAAGATGGGTTCCGAATACTGTTCACTGCAGCACTTTTTTGTAATAGCTACAGACAGCAAATAACCTGTTAAGCTGATTCTCAGCTTTATAATCTATCGTTCTATAATTGACCAGGTGTTCCTGGTGCAAATGGCATATCTGCAAGCTGACTTCTATACATCTCTGTCTAAAGACACAGTACAGTGAAAATGTTCTTCTTGAGAGATAAATAAATCCTCTCCTTCCTGTTTTTCTGCCCAGGTGTCACAATGGCAACACTCCTTTACCCTAGCATCTGGAATTTTTACTTCATTAATTTTATAAATGCCCCTATTGTAAACTAAATGCTTTATTTCTGAATCATGACATATGTTCAATTTGTTTGGAAGAACAAAATACAGAAAAAAATAGGCTGTAGGAAAATTTTAGTAAGATCAATCCCATTCCTGAATTAATTCCATATGTTCCGAGATTTGAGTATTAACATCTGAAATCCTACAACAAAAGGAAAATTGGAAGACAAAAAATATGGGAAAAGTATATTAAAATAAAAGGAAAGCAAAAAGAGGAAGACTGCTTGTTCAGGTTGAATAGAGAAACACATTCATAGACACTGATAAGTGTAAAGGAAAGAGCTTTACATAAAAGAGCAACTGTATATTGGGAAAACATCCCAGTTCAGTCCAGATGAAGTCCTTAAGTCTGATATTAACCTGTATGTCTGACAAGTCCAAAAATTCATCTTTAGACTGCACAGTACATGCAATGATGCCGAATGCAGAAAGATCACAGGCCAGTGGGTAGAAGGTTTTCTGGATCAAGTGACAGTGGAAGCATCTTAATGCTTGTCCTAGTCTCCACGTGGCTCCTCCAGCTCTCTGTGTGTCTCAATAGCAGGAAAGGGAAGGCAGAGACAGGATCTGGCCTCTAATGATAATTTATCTCCATGGTTCCCCAATGTGGTCATCAAGCTGTGACCTGATCGATAGGCTAGACTCCGACCTTTCACTTAAGGTGACGGGAGATTATGCAACTGCCCCAGAGAGATCCTAAACGAGGTGGATTGACACAGTGATTGCAACAATGGATTCAAGCATAGAAACAATTGTGAGGATAATACAGGTCAAGGCAGTTTCTCAGTCTGTTTATTTAAATGGACTGTAGGTTGGAACAGACTTGATGGCACTTAATAATAAAGTATGACACAGGCAATAACTATAGCAAATTATAACTACATTAAATCAAGAAATACAAAGGAAAAGATGGCATTGTTACAAGTTAGGAGTATAAAGAAAATAGTCATGGAGTTGGGTGAGCAACAGCTGAAGAGAGAGGTTGGCTAGCATTGGCATCCTTGAGTTTGAAGGAGGGTCCTACAGGGTTGGGATTCACATCTCCAATAAGGGAAGTTCAGCGGGTTTTTGCTGGAAGAAGATGTAGAATGAGGAGGACCCAGCTGGGAGAATTCAAACAAACAAAACCTTCAAAGTAGAATCAACGGCTCTATTTGGAGAATACTAAGAAACCATTTCATTATTTTGAAAATTGGAATATAAAGAAAATATCAAGCATTTGTTCTTCTTCCCCTTTCTTCACTTTAACATAAAGTAAACAAATAAATGGTGGATAAAATGTAAGCTATTGTAGTTAATAAAAAATTATAGAATGAATCTAAACAATAATAACTAGTGACTATTGCTTCTGAAAACTCTCCCTGGGTGGCATTAACTCTCTGTGCTCAACTGCTAGCCTTACTGTTGGTAGTTCAAGCCCCCAGAGGCACCTCAGAATAGAGCTCGGGAAATCTGCTTCTGAGCGGTCACACCCTTGACAGCTCTGTGGAGAAGTTCCACACTGGACACACATGGCTTTTCCATGAGTAGAAACCAATTCTTGGGGTACACAACAATAATATGAAAGTATATGCGCTCTCTAAACACTATTCTTGAGAAGAAATCAACATTGAATTTATATCTGCCTACACAACAGGAAACAAGAGGATGTAGGAACCTATTAGATAACACCGTGTGGTTTTAATAAAAAAAATTCAGGCTGGGGGAATTATTTTGGACAAATACCCAGTTTGTTTTCCCACATCTAAATACCAAAGAAATCAAAGGATGTTTTATACTTGAACTTTCCTAGGGTCCTAAAGAAAAACAGAAGATAAATGAGTTAACACTGGAAATTTGAATGTTGACTGCACATGTGACACAATTAAAGGATTTTTTAATTCTACTTTTTCTTTAGATGTAATGATCCTTCAGTTAAAAATAAAGAGTATTTATGTCTCAGCAACACATTCTGAGTCTCTTAAAAATAAGATGCTTCAAAACTATACAGTGTAAAAAGAAAAGGGACGAATGAAACAATTGACCATTGAAATGTATTAAAAGTTTGTACTGAGTACAGTTCATCTATATTTTGTTTTAGAAATATATTTTGAAGTTTGAACTCATGTTTTTAAAGTTTCCATAATAAATATAGAAATATTTGACACCCCTGCTTTCAAATGTTGCTATTTACTGTATTTTGTTATTTATCTAAAAAAGTTCTTTTGGTGGTGCTTTTGGGTAAGCATCAGAAGAGCTCAATGTCCACAACAGAAATCTGACAACAACTCCACAGGCAAAAAACACAAGGCTATGAGTTCCTTTAAAGATTTGTGACCTCAGCAAAGAGGGTGCTCCAGGCTCTCAAAGGACTTGATGACGCTAAACCATTCTAAATTCAGTAATTCCTCATACAATTACCATTAGTACAAGAAGAATGACTCTTAGAACTGAGTAGCCTTTGCATAAATATTGCATCTGTGATTTTGATACGTCTAAGTACAGTCCCATGAGAAAAGTGGCTCAGTAGAACCATTTTTAAACTTGTTGATATAAACTGCCAATTTCTTTTGTGGGGGATAATCATCCACTTTTCATAAATTATTCAAAGCAATTTCAGCATTGCATGGATTCAGTAGACTGTTGTCAGTCTTTTTAAAAGATGGAAATTTCAGTGGTGAAAATCACCCTGTTTGCATGCTGATTTTCATTTCTCTGATAATTGCACGGGAGACTTTAAATTATGTTCACTATGTGAATGTGATCATGTGTATGTGATGTCCATTGTTACTGCTTAACATTTTTATCTTAAATGGTGAGATTTCTTTATATACTCAGCCCATTTTACCTGTCATATATGCTGCCAATATTTTCTTACTTGCTTACTTGCTTTTTAAATTTCTTCATGATGTTTTTGACAGGTGGCTTTTCATTTTGAATGTACTCATTTCCTTTGACCTTTTCCAGTGAGGTTTTTGTCGTTCTTTTTCTGGGGTAGTGCCTTTCATTAATATAATCTTGAGACACTGCCTTCTAACTTTATCCATAATGCTCTACTCAGCTAATTTCTCTCCTTTTTGCTTTCCTACTCAGATCTGTGCCAGCTCGAGCGATCCAAGCCAAGTTGTAGGTGACTGTTTGGAAAGCTGTTCAAAGCTGGACAAGTCCAGAGCTGTTCCACAGTCTCAGCTGGATATAGTTATAGCACAAGCAACTGTATAGGTCCAAATGTCCTCTGACAAATCTAGATATCACTGTGGGCATATGCCCTCCCACCTTCCCAAAGTGGTTCAAACCCTATCACCTATTAAGAGTATAAAGGTAAAAGAAGCCAGAAACAAAGGAATGTTTGTGCCAACCCAGCAATAAGAAATAGGAGCAGAATATAGTCTTTTGACCTGTGGTTCCTTCTAGACACAGCGGAAGATTGATTTTAAAATACAGTGTGATTTCCAAGGAACATCACGCCCACAGCTATACGGAGCACCAACAAAGAACAGTCAGGAGCAGAGTGCATGCTTTGGCTCTAGGGCCCTTTGTGAGTACGTCTCATGCCCAGCAGAAGAGCGATTTCAAGACACATGGGAAGATTCCAGGAATGCCAGCTGCAAAGAGGTTGAAAGGAACCAAGAATGTTTTCGAGAGCCAAAAGAGAGTGCAAACTTTTCCCCAGAGAATTTATTCTTTCACCGTTTAGGAGGTTCTAAGACTCTGATTATTGACTAATCGATTACTTAACTACGAGGGAATAAATTAGTGTGCATTAAAGTCATCTCTGTGTGGTATTGATATTATAGCAGCACGAGATAACTTTGAATGGTGACATAGAAGCTATTTAGCAAAACACTTGGAGAATTCCATTTACATATGAGCTTTGGCAAACCACTGAAATCAGCACATTTCTTCTCAATCTTCAATTCACCTATGCTTATAAAATTTTAATAACCACTTAGTTGGTTAGAGAAGATGGTGGCAACATAGGTCGCTCACCATCAACGCTCCGTGCAGATTGGTGAGTTGGGGAGACTTGGGGGCCAAGAAGGGTTATCTAATTTGTCTGTTGATTCCCAAAACAATTCAGCGCCCTTCTCTGAACCAGAAGCTGACTTCCACCCCATTGCCAGCACTCGCTGTGGACAAAGTTTCTTTTGCAGCGCCCAGGGCACGTGCTGCATGCAAGCATATAGCATAGTGGTCTGCCCTATATTGGCACCCCATGCAGAACCACCAATCTGTTCCCCAACCCCAGAGTATCTGGGGCCCCGTGGGGATACTCCACGCACACGCGCAGCCCCCACTCTCCAACTCGAGAGATTCGTGGACCATCTGGCCAGTCCCTCCCCTTCCCAGAGGTTCGAACCCAGGTGCCATAAGGCAATCAGGTCCGTAGCAGAGAACTTTTATCCCTCTGCGCCCAGCACAAAACTGCCATCCAGTTCCCTCCCTGCCACTCCCCCGGCCCCCAACACCATGCACAGACCAAGGTTCCCATACTGCCACTATACTTAGGGTCGGCCAGGCAGCGGACACAAATGTAGCAGAAACCGCTGCAGTGGCATAGGGACCCAAGCCTTTGGAGCTTATACTGTATGATCCCATCTCCCTGCTCAATTCTGCTCTCCTGTCTGTGCTCTGAGCGGGTGGTGGATCTGTACTGCCAGTGGCAGGTCTCCCCTTCCACTCACCTACCTATGGGAAGGGCCCCTCACCAGGAACAGATCACCCAATTCCCAACCCATCCCCTAAATCCCTCCCCTGCACTCGTGTCAAGACTTTCCATCAGACCACAGTGTGCACAGCTGCAAACAGTCCCTAAAAAGACGGGAAAGAACCTAGAGCACAAGGTATAAGAGAAGGCGAGAGGGGAACCCCAGCAGGAAAAAGGTGAAACACAAACTCTCAAGGCAATGACGTAAAGACAGACTACAGAAAAACCAACACCAGCCTCCCAAAGAAAGAAAATCAAGGACTTAGAGACACCAGGAGAAATGACACCTAGTTTCAATAACTACAGCAACAACAACAAAACAGCAAACTGTTTCCACGGCTTCAACAAGAAAAGAGAAAAAAAACAATGCCAGAGAACCAGCTGGACCTAACTTAAGTCATGCTGCTTAGAGTCATACAGGACATGCGCGAAGCATTACAGAAAAAGGAGGAAACTATAAAGAAGATCAAGGCCATGCACCAAAGGGAAATACAAGAGTTAAGGGACAAGCTAACAAAAACTAATAGTAAATGCACGGACTCTCACAGAGAATGAAAGAGGCAGAGCACGGCACCACGTCAGTGACCCAGAGGACTCGCAAGAAGAAGTTAACAAATGTGAGAAACAGTCTTATAAGTTATCAAAGAAGCAGAGGAAGTCTCAGAGCTATGTCTGGTACTATGAGAAGGACCATTAGAATTATCGGTCTACTGGAGGAAGGCATATAAAGGAAACAAACATCCAAAATAATGTTGGCAGAATGGCAGGTTACAAGATCCATAGACAGAAGTCTATCAGACTACTATAAATATCTGACAAGGTCACCAAAGAGGGAATCAAAGAGGGAATCAAAAAGGTGGTACCCTTCACAAAAGCCAAAAACAAATTTAAATATGTAGGGAAATACCTGACTAAAAAAACAAAAGATCTATACAAGGAAAACTACTTAAAAAACAACAACAACAACAACAAGGGAGACCTCAACAAGTGGAAGGACATCCCATGCTGGTGGATCGGTAGACTTGATATTGTAATGATATCTGTTCTACCCAAGACACTATATAAATTCAATACTTTCCTGGAACAAATTCTGGTGTCTTTTCATAGGATTATAAAAACAAATTACCACATTCATATGGAGAAGGAAGATATAGAATTAGCAGCGATATCTCAAAAAGAAGGACTAAGTTGAAAGGCTTTCTTTACCCCTCTTTAGCACCTAATATACAGCCACAGTGGTCAAAACAGTATGGTATTGGTATAATGATAGATATTCAGACCAATGGAAAATGATTGAAAACACAGAAATAAAATAATCAGCATACAGGCAGCTGATCTTTGTTAAGGGCCCAGAAAACAATAAATGGAAGCAGATGTCCTCTTCAATTCATGGTGCTGAAAAAAATGAATGCATAACTGCAGAAAAATGAAGCAAGACCATCACCTTACTCCATGCACAAGAATAAACTCAAGGTGGATCACAGATCTAGAGTTAAAAACCCAAACTATTAGGACTATCAATGAGGGAATTTGAACTAATCTGAGAACGTTGAAACAGGAAGTACATAGACTTTTAGAAATAGGGAAGGACACAAACACAGAGGAGACACAAATTGACCATTGGGATATACTAAAGATAAAACACTTGTGTACAATGAAATAATTCCCCAAGAAAGTAATAAGAGAGACCACAGAATAGGCAAACATCATTAGCAATGACACATAAGACAAAGACCTTATTACTGAAATATTCAATACTCTGCTAATTTACAACAAGAACAAAACCAATTGTATATTGAGAAGGTGAGCAAGGGTTCTGAACAGAAGTTTTTCAAAGGCAGAAATTGAAATGACCAACAAATATATGAGAAAATGTTCCATATTTATAGCCATAAGAGAAATGCAAATTAAAACAAGATACCACCTAACACCCTCAAATATAGCTCAATTCAAGAAATCAGAAAGTAACATGTGTTGGAGGGGCTGTGGAGAGATAGGAACTCTATTTCACTGCTGGTGGACTTGTAGGTATGTATAGCCATTACGGAAAACAACCTGGAGATATCTAAAACATTTGGAAATTGAGCTACCATATGATCCAGCAACCCCCTATTGTGCAGATGCCGAGAAGAGACAAGAAGCAAAGTATGGAAAGACATCTGTGCTCCAATGTTCATCATGGAAGAGTTCACAATTGCAAGGAGCTGGAAACAACCCAAATATCCATCAACAGACGAATGGATCAAAAATTTGTGGTACATACATACAATTTATGCATCCCTAAAAAGCAGTGATGGGCACATGAAACACATTGACTCATGGAAAGAACTGGAGGAAATTATGCTAAATGAAGTAAGCCAAGCACAAAAGGACAAGTAAAATGTGTGTCCACTGAGGTAAGTTCCAAAAATCTAAAAGGGGAATAGGGAAGAAGCTATTGTATACTTATGTCCCTGGGGTGAAGTCCAGGCAACATAGCAGGGGACAGACTAAACTCAGGCATATATATGGTAGCCAATTAAAAATAAGGGGAAAAAACATGGGTGGAAGGGGGGGAGATAGGGCACTAACCCACCCAATGGGAGGGTGCTGCTCATATCTTCCCAGGGAAAGAGGGATCAGACTTCAACCTAGTGCCCGGAGACAAGAATGCAACACACCGACAGGAAGCAGGGAACTAATAGAGAGGTCTAAAGGGCAGACCCCATTACCACCTACATGGACAGGACTCCCCCACCCCCACCCCATCACCCACCAACGCAGAAGAATCCAAGTCAGAGGACAGCACTGTAGCTATAACTTGAGGAGGGGGACGTGATGATCAGAGCACACTGAAGTCACCGAGGGGGGCAGGGAATAAAGAGTGAAGCACATCCTGGCCCACCAAGCCCTGAAAACCTTATTCCTACTCAGAGAAGCCAATGCATGGAGAGGACCATAGGGCCAGCTCTACCAAGAGACACAACATTACTCAGTGGTCCATAGCCCCATGAGGGCTAACACTAGAGCCGCTCTGAACTCACATGCTGCAGTCAGACACTGAAGGTGTGCACCACAGCAGCAAGGGGAGCAGAGTGATGAAGTCCCCAGTGAACACCAAAAGTAGCCTGTGGGGTCCAGCCAAGGTGTCCCTTCAGAATCAACTAGAAAACACTCATAAAGTATGACAAATAGACCTTGAACTATTAACTATTTAGCGTGTTCTTGTTGATGTTGTTGCCTTTCTGTTGTTAGGGTAGCTACTGTTTTATTTATTATTATCTTGTGTCCGGGCAAATTGTTATCCCTGCATCTCTAAGTGGAAGGGATAGATGCGATAAATAAGCCAGACAAGAGAACAATGGGATGACAGTCCTGGGGGGACATGGGAGAGGGGGAGACGGTGGGAGGGGGGAAAGAGTGGATATTGACAGGCCCAGGGACAAAGGAATAACAGGTGACTGAAAATCAATGAGGAGGAGGATATAGGAGGTTTGGCAGGGCTGGATCAAGGACAATGTAGTTTTAGGAATTCCTAAAACCCAAATGAAGCTGAACATGATAGCAGAACAAAAGGAAAGTAAAAAGAAATGGAGGAAATAGCTAAGAAGCAAAGGGCATTTATAGAGATCTAAACACAGGCATGTACATAAGTAAATATATTTGTATGCAACATAGGGGAGATAGATCTATGTACATATATTCATAGGTTTAATATTAAGGAAACATATCGACAGTTGACCCCTACTCAATTACTCCCCCAATACAAGAACACTTTGTCCTAATAATTCTGTGGTCTGAGAAGCTCACCTTCTCAATATAATCGCTGAGAACAGAGCAGATGCATAAGCAAATATGGAGATGAAAGCCACTGGTGCCTGGCAATCAAAAGACATAGTGTCTGGGGTCTAAAAGGCTTGAAGAGAAACAAGTGGCCATCTAGCTGAGAAACAATAAAACCCCCACAGAAGAAGCAAATCACACTGTCACAACACACTTGCGGTAGAAAGACAGGATGCATAAGAAAAAGTGGCAAAGAAAGCTGATGGTGCCAGATTATCAAAAGAATAGCACTTGGGGTCTTAAGTGCTTGAAGATAAACACATGGCCATCTAGCTGAGAAACAACAAATCCCACAAGAAGGAAGCACAGCAGCCTGGATGCTTGAGGATAAATAAGTGGTCATCTAGCTGAGAAACAACAAATCCCACATGGAAGAAGCACAGATCATGAGGTGTTGAGGGGATCAGCTATCAGGCATCAAAGAACAAAAAAATCTATCATTGTGAATGAGGGGAAGTGCAGAATGGGGATCCAAAGCCCATCTGTGGGCAACTTCACATTCCCTCACAGAAGATCCGGAGAGAGGAAGAAGCAGTCAGGGTGTAGTGTAGCAAAGATGAAACCTACAATGTTCCTCTAGTTCTTGAATACTTCTTCCCCTCCAACCCCCACTATCCTGATGCCAGTTCTGCCTTACAAATTTGGCTGGACTGGAGGATGTACACTTGTACAGATAGGAACTGGAGACTCAGGGAATCCAAGCCAGAAAAATCTCTTAGGACCAGTGGTGAGAGGGGCAATAATGGGAATGTGGAGGTAAGGTAGGATAGAAAGATAGGACAGATTTCAAGGACCTTCATATGGCCTCCTCCCTGGGGAGAAGTAGATGAAGGGAGACATTAGATGGTATAATATGACAAAATAATAATAATTCATAAATTATCAGTGGTTTATGAGGGAAGGGGGAGTGACAAGGGAGGGGAAAATTAGAAGTGGATACCAGGGGCTCAAATTGAAAGCAAGTGTTTTGAGAGCGATGAGGGAAGCAAATGTACAAAAGTGCTTGACACAATGCACATGTATTTGGATTGTGATAAGAGTTGTGTGAGCTACCAATAAAATGATTAAAAATGATTTCTTACACATGAAAAAAAATTAACAACTACAAAGCAAATCATTCTGGTTAATACTTTATCCATTTCTGCTTTCACTGCTCAGAATGAGAATGAGGCTAAAGCAAAGGAGAATTTAGAAATCTGACTTCTGTCTAGAAATCTTGTTATTTTGAAAGGGGGCAGTTTGAAATACATTATTCCTGCTTTTTTAAACACTTTTAAATTTGTAATAAAATAATGCGAGAACAAGATTTTAAAAACCCCAAGAGTGCAGACAGGCTCACCATAAAAACAATGGTGTACCATTCCCCTTCCATCTCTCTGCAAGCTCTCATTATCTAGAATCAGTTTACACTTTGCTTATTGTTTACCTCTTTTCATGTGTTGGATCCTTGCATCACAAACTTCAAGGAGAGTATCTTGATTATTTCATTTTAACCACGTGTGTATAGATGGCATGTATATTGATGCTATATGGATAGCCGGCCTTTTCTGTCTCAGTATACCTTGTTATTATATTAGATCTGTAAATCTTTTTAAAGGTCTGTTATATTGAGTTAAAATTCTTTTTTGTTGTTGTAAAGTTCTTTTTAATTCCCTGATAATGGCATTGTTAATTTGGTACCTTTTTCAAATGTGTTTATCTCGATCTTTTCTCATGGCACATGTTTCTCTTTGACCTTTAACAATGCTTGATAATACTTTACTTCTGAGAATGGAGGCTTATGTCACGTGTATGGATGAGAATTGCTAACTGACAGGTTATACTCAGAGGACTAAGCAAATACTTTTCATTTTCTTAAATAATAGAGTTTGCAAGATTTCAGTTCAGGGGCAAACACCAAATGTCCCTTTTTTGCCTCATGTCAGCAAACAATTAATTACAAATAAATTCAGCCATCCCTTCCCCATCTTTGTGGTTTGCATTGCAAATGGTGGTTGTTTTCAGTCCTTTTTCTTTATAAACCTACAGGGTTTGTATTTGCAAAGGCCGCCCCACCATGTCTGCAGCCACCTCAGGAAGTTCACGAATGGGCTTTCCTCCACTGTTTACCCTCTCCCCTAAATCTCTGTCTGCCTCCACTTGTAGTTCCACTCTCCTATAACTGTCATGATTTCTACCATATATACACACACACCATATATATATATAGACACAGCTACATACACATATGTTTGTGCAATATATATGCATTAATATATACATATTATTGTGTTTGTAAAGTTATTTTGAATTAAAAAAAGAAAAAAAGAGGCTTATATTCAGTGTGCTACCTTGAACCAGGAGGCACATGTTTAAGATTTTATCTCATTTCATCAAAAATTGCACTATTCAGAAATAAACTATATGTGAACCCCTAGCCTAATGTACAATGAAGAATTATTTTAAAAGAAGAAACTAACCATAAAATACAGTCTCATCCTTTATAATAATGTAATTTTTTTCATTTTCTTTCAGAGAGATCTCTTTTTCCCCCCTCACGTTTGCAGAATTTTGAGACCCGATTTGAACATAATATTGCATGGTGAAATTGTTCCACACAAATAATAGGCCCGCTACTAACCAGTAGATTCCAACTTGTGAAGTTGTGGATAATAATGAACTAAATAAATTTTAAAGGAAACATGGTTCCATTTTGTAATTTAAAATTATTTCATTCTTTATTTCTATTATAAACAATTGCCCTACAGGGAGGGCAATCTACATAAATCTTCAACTATCTCTCTGATTATTATTTTTAAAATTTTTATCAAGAAAAATTTCTGGATTAAAGTCTCTAAAAATATTAAAAGTTTATAAGTCAGATGTCAAATTGCCATACAGAAGAATCAACAGTCTATAAGAAGCCCACCCTCTCCAAAGGATACAGGTGATACTATTAATTTTTGTTTAATTGCCAATTCTATAATGTTAAACTTTTATCACATATGAGATTATATCATATTAAATATATATCATATTAAATAATCAATGAGATTTCAGTCAATTTTTGACTGGCTATGATTTCCTCTGTGAATTTTCTGCTTGGTTCCTTTGCTGTTTTGATGAGAACACAATACTTAAAGGCTACATTTTAAGACATTGGAACATATCAGAATTTGTTCTTAACTGAAGATATGTGTAATCACTAATAGTTTTGTCTTGGAAATAACCTGAGCAATCCAGTCACCTGTGAGTTTTCTGTAGGCCTATTGCCATCATTCACAGTGACACGGTAAAAGCCTGCATGGTTATATTCTTAACCGAGGAGAGAAATGATTGAAGGGAAGTAACAAAAAAGCAAAGAGACACAGCACCTAGCCCAGTGCTTGTCACTCCATAATTATTTGGTGAATGAATGAGTCACAGAACTATGAGCAAGTCGAGGGGGGCCAAGTCTGCTGGAAATGAGATCCAGCCTTTCTCTCAGGCTGTATTGTGATCCAATACGTAAATAAAACAGATTAGGAATTCTTCCTTTGTTGTCACTTTTTTCCCCCCTGAATCTGGGAGAATAATCATATCTCCCACACTCCTTCACGGCAATGCTGTCAGGATTAATTAGTTGATACTGCCAAAAATGGCCTAGGCTCTTCAAAATAGAGTTGGGCAAATACAAGCAGTTCTTATCTGGTTATCACACATCATGGAAAGGTTATTAAATTCACATTCAAGACAGATACAATTGCAGAAATTAGTGTTTCTTTAAATAGCAGATGGTTTTGGTTGTTTCTATAGCAATATCTTGAAAGTGTTTTAAAATTACTCTTTCTGAAAAGAATTCTCTGTTTCTCCAAGTTTTAATTGTAAAAACAATGTAAGAAGCACATTAAAGGTAATTTGGAAAGAGAAAGGGAAACCAGCTTGTTGCAAGGCACAGCTGTTGTTAATTAACATTAAATTTCCTCAACTGTTAATGGATAGATATGTTCCTTAGAGGCTATTGTGGGCAGCCAAGAGTAGGTAGTGGAGTGAGTAGATTCCAGTGAATTTGAGCCAATGACACTACTGAAAATGAGGGGAGGGGGTAAGTTAGGAGAAATTTGTTTTAGGTACCTTTTAAAATATTATTTATATCATATAGTTACTAAATAGCAGATTATTAATGATAAAAAACTGAAAGAAAGCATTTTTATGAGACCCAACTTGGGAAAGTTCCTTTTTTTTTTTAAAAAAAATGTTGTATTGTTAAAAATATATATGATTAATTAGGGGTTAATACATATATCATATGATTCCATAATTCAATGGCATCAAGAAAAATTGTATAATTGCTTCCTCAATCACTTTCCATTCTTTTTCTTCCTGGCTTCCTTGACAACATCTCCCTTTTATGCACTCACTGTCCCCACCCCCTTAAGACCTTTATTCTACTTGCTGTCACCCTAGCTTTCTCAATCCTGGGTTTCATATGCAGAAAAACAAATGACATGTCTTCAAGTGGGTGACCTCAGGTGACAATACACCTCTGATAGGCTCCCTACTCTGAGTGAACACAAACAAAGCAAAACAAAAATACAGAAAATGTTGAAAACCAGAACAGGTCCAGCGGACATCAGAAGGGTGATCAACCAATGAAGCTTTAACTGTCAAGTCAGAAGTCTGCCTTTAATCATCTGTGCTCATCTCTGTAATGCAATATGTTTAGAAACCATTTTCTTCCCATCCCTCAATTGTGGAGAAATGGATCGCATACCTGAGAAATTCTTGACTACAAGGAGAGAATCCAGGCTGCCTATAAGCATGTCGTTTAGTGTTGGGAATATTATAGGCTCCTTAATCTCTTCAGGAGGTTAATATGCATATTTAAAGAGAAGGAATTATGATTTGTCTGAAAGAGTAGGTAGAAGGACATGGAAATTCTGTAACTCCCAGTTCTGTTAAAATGTGGGGGAAATCTGATAATGAGGGGACGAGACACCATCAACAGTGTTTGAACCTGTGGATATTATCAAACCTCAAACAGGAATTACCACACATGTATTCTCTTATTGCACCAATTGAACTTGTTTCAGTTACGGCAATTTGAAGGAGTGAGTTTGTTTCTTGTTAAATAATAGAGTTCTGACATCCTGTGGAGACATTAGGTTTACAGTTCACATCTTCAAGTGAAACTAACAAAAATTCTCGTCAGGCAGTATAAATCAGTGTAGGAGACAGTATTAAGGACAAGGGAGTGAGACCATGGTTCATGTAAAGATATCATGGTAAGCAGAGATATTGTAGCACATTAAGAAATAAATTTTCGTTTGACCAGTAATAAGTATTTGAGAAAATGATAGCGGATTCAATGAAAGTTTTAAAGAGCCCTTAAATGCCAGGAGAAATCTAATTTAACCAATGTGAGCTTTTTCATATATTTAAATTGAGGTAGTGACAAAGAAATGAAAACTGAACAAATCCTCTGTGAAGTTGGCATATATAAAGAAGGACATTGCATTAAGTTTGGAGTAAGACTCATTAACAACCAACATTATACAACAAAAACAACCTTACTTGCCAAAAATGAAGGTGACTTGAAGCAATTACTGATGAAGCCCAAAGGCTGGAACTTGAAGGAAATGATAACCTTCACCACTGCACCAATAAACACAACAGAATATGCAGCTGATGACATCTATTCCAACTCATGGAGAGGGTCTCTATGTTAGAGAACAGAACTGCTCCATAGAAGCTCTCTTAGTGGCTAGACCTTCCTTCCAAGGCACTGCTGGGTTGGTTCAAACTTTCAATCTTTAGGTTGGTCTGGTATAGAAACAACATCAAAAAAAGAAACTTTAATTTGTCAAAGATTTTATTTTATTTGCATCAGCAATCAACTTCCACGGAAACAACAGACATGAAATAAAAGACTATTACACTGGGTGAATCTCCTGCTGAAGACCTCTTTAAATCATTACAAGCAAAGATACCACTCTTAGGACTAAGATGCACATGATTTCAGTTGTCTCAGATGCACGTGAAAGTTGGATAATGAAAAATGAAGGTCAAAGAAAAAATAATCTATTTGGATTATGGTTCTGTGCAGAGTGTCAGAGGGAATAATATATATATATGTGTGTGTATGTATATATATACATATATATACACAGAGAGAGAAGATTCATCTTGCTTATTTTGGACATGTTAACAGAAGGAGACAATCCACGAAGAAGGACACTGTGCTTGGTAAAGACAGTGAAAAAAAAGACTTCACCAAGTGGATTGATTGATTGACCCAGTGGTTGCAACAATGAACTCAGACATAACAATTACAGGGATGTCACAAGACTGACTATCCTTTCTTTTGTTAGACATAGGTAGGTAGAAGTCAAATCCAACTCAATGGCACTTAACAACAACAACATGTTTTTATATGACAGGTTTTTTTAATCATTTGATTGGGTGCGCATACAGCTCTTATCTCATGGGTACAGATAAAAGATAGAAACATTGGGAATCCAGGAAAGATAAACCTCTCATGACCCATGATGAGAGTATCCTTACTAGGAGGGGAAAGGGATGGTGGGGTAGAAGAGACTGATCACAATGATCTACATATAAGCCCCTCTCCAGGGCACAGGAAACAGAAAAATTGGTAAAGGGAGACGTTGGTTAGTGTAAGACATCAAAAAAATAATTTATAAATTATCAATGGTTCAAGGGGGAGGGAGGGGAAAATGAGGAACTGGTTCCAACATTTGGAAAATAATGATGGTGACAAATGTTTCAATGTTGTCAAAATAAAAACACAACTAAATTGAATGGTTGTACATATTTGGGTATTTGACGCAGCATTGTTTTTGTTTTTTTTTTGCCCTCAGGTGGTGGGAGTAGGAGGCCCAGCCTTTGTTCTGTGGAGCTGGAATCGAACCTCCATCCCAGTGGGCCGCAGTCCCGCGCACAACCACTACGCCAGGCTCAGCCCGGCAGCATTGTTCTTTAATAATAATAGTTTACAAGTTAAACAACTAAAATATAATTATACTCAAAGAGTGAATGGTGTAATATATTTACAATAGGGAAAACATGTAATTTTGAAAAACATTTTTTCTAATTTTATAGTTTTCCTCGAAAAACAACCCATGAAATCTATTGCAGTTCAATAGCAAAATACAATTTATAATCAGGAGTCTTAGAGGCATAGTAGGTATGTGTTGGGCTGCCAGGTAGCTGTAAGGTCAACAGTTGAAGCTATCAGCCACTCTGCGGGACAAAAAAAAAAAAGCAAGGATTTCTACTCCTGTAAAGAGTTGCAGTCTCAATACAGTGCCACAGAGCATACATTCACACAGTTAAATTGCTTTTCGAAATGAATTGTATATGCTTCATCACAAACAGTTTTAGTGCACCCTCCCTCTCCTTCTTCCAGCCATTGCTTGTTCCCAATTCTCCTCACCACCACCCCACTACACAGCCCCATAAATCACTACATCAGATGCTGTCTCTGTGCATCTGCACCTTTCATGCTTCACAAACATGACAACCCAACAGAAACCATAAGAAGGATAAAGAGTTCCAGTCTCAGAGCCCACAGGGGTAGTTCCGCCGTGCAGGACTGCTAGGAGTGGGAATCGACTTAATGGTAGTGATTTGAGCTTTTTGATCTCAACTCCAAATATTATGCAAGCATTCAACGTGTATATTTTAAGGTAAAGAATTGGTCATTTCTAATTCATACAGAATTGCCCTTGGCCTTTATATATAAAAGCGTGAGAGATATATAAATTGTTTTTGTTGCTGTTTGCCGTTTCTATGAGCAACGATTGGGAATACAATATCAATTCTTGAGTGCTTCTATAATGGAAAATTGGAACCCAAAATTGGAAAGTCAGCAATCAAGGGAAATAAATGATACTTATTGCAAGAACCTATTGTGTTAGTGCTATAAGAAGATTGATTCAAAGAGTTCGTGAATGCATCTTGTCAGTGTCCTGAGCACTTCCACATTTTAGTTCTCAAGATATTCTAAAGGTCTATCTATAAAATCAGTAGAGAGAAACAATCTGTGCACTATTCTAGCCTTCAAAATCCCCCTTTTTGTGAAGACTCTGGGGCAAGAGATGTGAGAAACTTTTTCATGAAACTACACAGATGCCAATGTAGAGTAAAGCTATTAGGAATCTGGTTCACTTTGTGTCCATGCTGAGTTCTAGATCCAGAGTGACAGCAGTGCCCACACGTTCCTTAGTTGTGTGTTCTTTAAGGTGTGTGGCTCAGTACGCTGGTTCTTCTTGCCTACATTCAAGAGCACTATTCCCTAAGACACAAGCATTTTAACTAATGGGTCTAGTCCAATATCAGAAGGTGACTGTAATGGGAACAAGCACATGATGAGAAGGAAATCAGAGATTCAGTTTGGGCCACAGTAATTGTGACAGACTGGTGAGGGATTCAAAAAATTAGAGATTCAGTTGATAGAAACAGTTCTGGGTCTCAAAATTTAGGTCTGAGTTCACACTATAGGTTTATAAATCTTCAACTTTATAAATTTTAGGAAAATTTGGTGGTTTGTATCAACCCCAAATGGCTCCATGGGAAGAAAAATATCTGGTAAATCTGCTCCCATAAAATTACTAGCTGCTGTTGAATCAAAGCTGACTCACAGTGACCTTTTTAGACACAGTATAAATATTCCATAGCATTTAAACTTTGTTGCAAACAGAGTGGTTGATGAACCAGAACAGTTTACCTGGTGTTAGCATCTCTAAACTTAACTCACCACCCCCTCCCAAAGCTCCTCCCAGAGAATTCTCCTTCATTGCTGTCAAACCAATCCTCACTTATGGCAAACCTGTCAGACAGGTGATAGAACTCCCCTGGGGATATGCTCCCTTATGGGAGTGGAGAGTCTCATCTTGCTCTCTAGGAATGGATGGTGGTTTCAAACTGCTCACCTTGCAGTTAGAAGCTCAACACATAGCCACGACATCTTATGGTTATAATCTGTCACATGGGACCCCTATAAGCCAGAATTAACTCAAAGGTGCAAAACAACAAGTATGGAAGAATTTAAATTGTATGTCCACACCTAAAAGAAAGAGAACTAATTTGCTTGATCAAATCTCAGATACTGCACAGTCCAGTGAGTGAAATTAATCTGTAGGTTAATAGCTAAAATTGAGGACTCATAACACAGAGAATCTAGAAACAGGAATGGGAGCATTACCATAAGGGTGGGAGAAGGGAAGGAGAGGAGGGAAGGAGGAGGAACCAATCTCAATGATCAACACACGTGCACACATATGCACGTGAGAACAACAGAAACTGTGGGGGAAGGGAGACCACAGTTGATGTAAGATATGAAAATAATAAGAATTTATAATTATCAAGGGATCATGAAGGTGTGGGGGCTGTGAGAACCCCAATAAAATGATTTTTAATAAAATTTAGTTCCTTTGATATTTCGTCTACTTTTGCAGTCCAGTAACTTGCTTATCTCAACAGCCCTACAGTCTCCTTTCTGTGTCCTTTACCGGTCTTCTACCTCTTCCCGCCGTGCAACTAGAAGGTGATATATTGAAAAAGTGATGCTGTTGGAGGAAATCCATTGAGAGAGGTGGGTTTTAGTAAAACAGATAAGGTGTTAAGCCACTTTTCAAGGATCTCAGCTTATAAGGTTTATGTATTTTGAGGTTTAGGGACAAAGATGGTTCACGGGACTAGTATAATTTTTTAAACATATAAATTCCTGAGAAGGGTGAAGTATTTCCAGTTAACATTTAGTTATTTCTAGAAAGTCTATTCATTTGTGAAACTTCATGAAAATATTAAACACGGGGGTATTATTAACAGAATATCAAATTAAAAGGGTAATGATTTTTACATGTGCCCAATGAGGAAGTTTCCTTCCCAATATAGGTCCTGAATTAAAAAATATGATAAGGGTAAATCCTTACTTCAATGCTCTTACTTTACTCAGCAATAAGCTAGATGATAATTCTGTAATTAATATTTCTACATTTATATGTTTACACTTGTATGCTCTCATAATAAGTTCTAAGAACTAAAATTTCTAAGCAAGAGAATAGGTGCCTTTTCAAATTTTAATGTTACAATATGTTCCAAAGAGGTTGCCCATTTTCTGTTCCCTTCAGTGGTGACTGAAAATGCCTGACTACATTGAATAAGTATTTTCATATTTTTCACCCCAGAACTTACAAGCTAAGATCTAATTTTTGACTCAAACTTTATTTACTTGATTATAAAAGAGATTTACAAATTGCTAATATGTCTTTATATAATTTATTCATGGTAAATTGATGGTTTATTGTCTTAATGTAAAAATGCTTTCTATTATAGGAAACATAATGTTTGTTTCGCCTAATCAATTGCCTTTTATATTTTATAGTTCCCTTTTCTGTACTAGCATTTAATAATTTATGAACAGGTAATTTTAACAATATTTCTTTTAGAGTTTCTGGAAACTGTGCTTCATGAAGAAAGTTCATCAATAAAACCCTAAGAAAATTATTAAATTTAATTATCTATTTTTTAATTTCCTCAAAAAGCATGTTTTGCTTATTTTATATATTTCAAACAATGTGACAAAAGGAATGCTGATGGGATCCAGCTTTATTTATTCTAAACCACTTCAAGAAAAAACAAAAAATCTAAGTCTTCCCCACTGATGTGCAATGCTAAATTTAAGTAATTGCTAATTCTCATATGCATTTAATTCTATTTATGTTCTCTTTGTTTTTATTCCTTTGATTTGTCTACCTTTATCACACCAATAAAGATCAAGTGAATGAAAATTATGAAAGATAAAATGCATAAGTTGACACAATTTAAAATGTGCAGAAATACATGTAAATCCAGCAGAGGTGATGTCCATACAGTTTATGGCACACAGAATCCAGAAACAGGATTGGGAGTAGTGATACCAGGAGGGGAGTGGGAAGGGGGAAGAAGAGGGGAGGAAGACGTATAACCATAAACACCCCCACCACAGGGGACAAACCATAGAATCCATGGGGGAAGGGAGACAGCAATCAGTTTAAGATGAGAAAATAATAATTTATAATTTATCAAGGGGTCACAAGGATGGGAGGGAGGTAGGGAGAGAAAAACAAGCAAGGGAGGGGGCAGGGAAGGAAAAAAGAGGAGCTGATACAATGTGCTCAAATAGAAAGTAAATGTTTTAAAAAAACGGTGGCAGCATATGCACAAATATGCTTCATACAGTTGATGCATAAATTGTTATAAAAACTGAAAGAGACCCCAATAAAATGATCTTTTAGTTAAAAAAGTGAAAGGTGTACCACTTTGCACAAAATCAAAGGGGTGCAAATTAAAATTTCAGTGGCATTACATTTTTGTGTCTATCATGTTAGCAAAAATTAACATGCTTGATTAAACCATAGAAGTCCAATGCTGTTAATGGAACACAAGTTTAATCTTTTCTGATTAGCTACTTTTTAAGAACTATCCAAATTATATTTGCATGTATTCCTTGACCTAGTGATTTCCTCCATATATAGTACCATTTCCTACAAATGTACACATTTTAAGAATTATATGCTCCACTATTTGTAATGTCAAAGAACCAAAAGCAACAAATCAGGAATAGAAGATTTTTACCCAATAAAGCATATCTGTACTATGAAAATATGGGTTAGATGCTTATTGATGATAAAGTAAATGTCTTTAAAAACTATAGTACATGATATATGCAAATACTTCAGAGTGTTTAAGGCATATTCCCATGTATGGTAGAACCTCAGATCTGAAACTGTCGAGTTCTGAATCAATTTTTCCCATAAGAAATAACTGAAAACAGATCGATCTACTCTCGACCACCAAGTTTTTACCTTAAGCTTGCTTTTTTTTGGAGGGGGGGCATGACTGCCCTCTGGTGGTCGTGGGAGCTACCCATTGTTGCCCCTGAGAGCCACCGCTGGATTTGAACCGCCAAGCCCTTGGGCTACAGTCCCACACTCAACCACTTACACCACCGGGACTCAGTCCAAGGTTGCTTTTTTATACAAAACATTACACAGAAATTTCAAAGTAAATACATTCAGAGTTAAATAATATAATTTAAATATGATGTACAACATGTTAAAAGTTTGTAGCAATAACAGTATGGCCCAAACCTTGAGCTTGATGAGGTAGCTGCTTTCCAGGGTTTTTTTTTTTTTTCCCCTCTGGCTTTTTTTCACTAGGGCCTGACTGGTTTTCTCTAAAAAACAAAAAAACAAAAATCCGTCTAATGTGGTCTGCTGTTGGTGTTTCCTTTTCGGCTTTATGAAAGGGTCTACTAAATTATCATCAACAATAACAATAACAGTTAACCAGTTCCTTATCATGATGATTCTTAAAAAAAAATCCTCATTCTTGGGACCCATGTTTTTTATCCAGAAACAGTCAGAAAACCACAAAAGCTAAGAAATTATAGAAAAACACTTGTACCACAGCGGTAACAGGTTTAAAAAGCACATTAAAAAACCAACTAATGCCAAGTGACTGAAACATGAACTGCTTTTGTTTGAAAAATCACTTGCGTTGGGTCAGATTCTGATGTTTTGATCTAGCTCCAATGCAATTCTTTCTCAAAATTTCTGATTACATTGAGTACTGAAGCTATTGAGTACTGGGGTTCTACTCTGCTTAAAAGGGTGTGGTCATTGTTTAATGTGTCAAAGTGGCCTCCATAGGAACATGTGGGTGGAGCTTGATCAGGTCAGAGCTTGTTTGGAGGATGAGAAGATAAATGGCTTCTCAAGCCCAACCCCTTCCTTCTTTCTCCCTGGTGATTGGAGCAGGACTCTGCTGTCTGCGCTAGTCCTTTGCCTCAAACATGGTTGGAGACAATCCCTGAGTCTTCTTGCCTGGTCCTGTGTATGCATCACTAGAGTTTAAGGTTCCATGGAGACCTGCTTCACTAGACTCCTTGAGGATCCATCGGTTGCTTCACTAAGCTCCCCCTACTGGCCTCTGCTATGCCTCAACCTCTCATTTTCTTACTATTGCTGGCCCAGCCTGCTTGTCTGGCCTGAGGGCAAACTCCGCTGTGTACTTCCTTGACCTTGACTAAGAGCCCTCCTGAGTTGAAGGACCCATCGGTATAGTAACTGTTCCATGAAAGTGAATTCAGCTGGGCCCTCTGTACTGCTGTGCAGATTAATCAGCTGTTATATTCCTTCTCACGATAAAATCCTATCTTTTGATATATATGAATGGGTACAAAATTACTTTTTAAAAAAAGGATTTTCCCCCCAAAGCTATATATTTATTTATTTTTATATAAAACAATCTGATCACCTTCAAAATTTTCTCCATTACACTTAATATACTTGTCAAATCTGCATTTCCATTCTTGGAGACATTTTTCAAACTTAGCTGTTTGTATTATTGACAGTCTCTCCCTCGATTTTTGGCTGTTGTTGGTTTTTTTCTCCTCACCTCTTCTACATCATCAAATTGCTGTGCTTTCATGTCCCTCTGCATTCTCAGAAATAAAAAGAAGTCACAGGTGAGTAAGGAAGGCTGTTTTTGTCAAAAACTGGTACACTGAGATGGCTCTGTGGGCCGGTGCAGTGTCACGGTTGCAAAATCAGCTTCCTTTTTGCCACGAGTCAGACTTTTTTGTCACACACTTTTATGCCATCTTTTCAGAGTGTCTCATACTGTCTAATCTGGTGGCACAAACACCAAAGGCACTATGCCCACTTGCATCAAATAAACAAATGAGCATCGTCGCCATCTTTGATTTTACTTGACAAGCTTTTGGTGGATGATGTGACAATGACACTTCTTTTCAGGGTCCTAAGAATAACATCATGTATCATCACCAGCAATGACCTTGGGGAAAAAAGTCTTTACAAACTTGGAAGCTGTTCTTTCAAAGCAAGGCATGTTTCCACTCGTTCTTTTTCCTAGTCAGTCAGAACACAAGGCACATATGTAACAGTGACCCTTCTCATTCCCAAACCTTTCATTAAAATTCGCTGAACTGAGCTCCAAGATAGTCCAGATAACTTCCTCATCTCTTCAATGGCCCATCATTGAGCATAAGTGGATAAATTTTGTCAATATTTTTATTTGTTTGGGAAGTGGACAGATATTCAGAAGGAGATTTGTCATCAACTGACATTTCATAATTTTTGAAACGAGAAAACCACTTGTACTCTTCAATTTTTCCCATAGTGCTGTTCTTATAAGCTATGTGCAGCATCCTAACAGTTTCAGTGGCATTATTCCAGTGCAGAAAACAAAATCTCTCTTGCATGCCGTCCTCTTAAATCAGCTATCACAAAAAATGAGGTTCAAGTCAAATTGCTTTTACGAAAACATTCACTGTGACCAGAGAAAACCTTCCCACCAGATGCCACTCAGTGCACTAACTCAGAGCCAGTTGCTGGATGATGCTTGCCTTGCAGGACAAATCCTCACTACGAAAGCTCCGCCCAGTGGAGTTTTTTCTGGGGGGTGGTACCCCCTAATAGAGTATCATAATTGTCTTGTTTTTCTTCTCTAGATAATCTTGCCTAACACTAAGGATGGGCATCCTTTTTTTTCTGTAAAAAACAAACAAAAGCCAACAAAACAAAATAAAAACTCTAGGAGCAAAGCACTTCGCTGCTTACCAAGAGGTCATTAGTTGTAACCCACCAGTCACTTTGTGAAAGTAAGATGGGCAGCTTGCTTTCATGTAGATTTACCACCTTGGAGAATCCTCGGAAGTCCTTTTACTCCGCCCTATGTGTTCACTGTAAGTGGGAATCAACTTGATGGCAGTGGACTATACATAACTATTCCTTCTATCCATATATATATATATATATATATATATATCCAGAGAGATCATTTTTAAAAAGCATATAATTCTCCAACATAATGGATAAAGTGCTTTAAATATTAAGTGATCTTATTAATAAGACAGAGAGCTCATATCTCTTCAAACCAGTAAGCAACTCACAGGAGGACATTTAGTGTAGTTGGCCCACCTAAAATCAGTATGCACATTTACATGGAATTCAATTTTGTTTTACCTATCATATTGACAAAAAAGAAAAAAAACATTACAAAGTGTAAGCAAATGATTTTGCACACAGGACAGTGAAGTACAGTTCCAATTATTATGCAATTGATGAAATAATATGAATGAATACAACACTGAAAATTGCATTCCACTGGAAATTTTGGTGTCTTGGTGATGTGATTAATTTCAGCATAGTATTAGGGGGAAAGGCTGTAGTTTATTGAGTTAGTAATTAGTTGGGATAAAGATTGTGAGAGATTAGTTAGAAATTTTAATTAAAATTTTAGTTACATGGATTTCATTTGATATGGGATAGTTCAATCAATTCAGATGATCAAAACCTTAATTCATTTTCTTTTTGTTTGGACACACCATAGTGCATTTTTCAGTCTCTCTAGAATTGGAAACATGATCTTTGAGATGCACAGGTCATAGAGAATAGATTTAGACTATTTTTCAAGATTATTCTTAAATCATCAACTTAATTTTTAATGTATCTAAAAAAGACCTTGATAATATTACTTCCATTTCCTAATATACTTCCTAAGAACAGACTTTCCAAAATTATTTTATTTTGAACTAAAATTGAAGATCACTCCTCTGCCACCTTTCCTATTATGAAATATTAATAACCACTAACCTTAATATTTTAATGGAAAATATCAATATCTAAAAGTCAATTATCATTAGAATAATGTCTGCATTAGAGTAGGTAAATAAAAAGAAAATGGTCAAGCTAATGGAGCTATATAGAATAGGATCCTGCTAGACCCCAAAGAAACTTAATAGCAATATTAATGTAATATTCTTGAGAAGCAAATTTGGGATAGAGCTGTGCTTTGTTGTAATTTGAGCTAAGTTGTAGCAAGTGTGTTAGTCTGGGTAAACTAGAGAAACAAATTTCCTAGACACACATATGGATATAAGGGAACAGTTTATATATATGAGGAACAGGACATTAAGAAAGCATCCCAACCCAGTCTAGTACAAAGTCATAAGTCTGATATTACCCTATATGCCTGATACCAGTCTATAACGTCTCCTTCAGACTCACAAAGTCACAGGTCAGTGGGTGCAGAATCCCGGTGCTGGCAGGGGTCTTCCCATGGCTCCTCGCTTCCAGGGCTCAGGGTCCATCAACAGCATTCAGTGTTGGCAAAAGCAACTCATCGCTGGCAGGCGTCTCCACGTGGCCTCTCCAGCTTCAGAGGCCTGGCTCCATCAGGGCAAAGCCCTGTGACTCCTCCTCTGGCTCCTCAGATGCTGCCATCTTGTCTTATCTGTGATTCATTGTCTCTGAGACTAACTCCCAACAACTGGGGAAGATAGCTTCTCATCTTCACGAGGGAAATATCGCGAGATTTCCCAGAAGTCTCAGGAGAAAGCCATGCCCACACAGAGGACTCATTGGCTACTCAATGGCTCTCTCCAGATTAACAGGGCAGACTTCACCGCTACATCTCCGTCATGAAATTGACATAAGCACATGACTGCCAGAGCAAATATGACGCAGTTTTACATATATCCATTTGGAAATAAAATCTTTTCTGGAAAAGTAAGCACTAGACACAAACCAAAATCCAGACCTTTGCCTAGAGCCTATAAAATGCACACTCAAACCAGACACCATGGGTGTGTCATGGAGTCAGTTGTGGCTCAGTGCAATCTCATAGGACAGAGTAGCCCCTCTTCTCTGCTTTCCTTGACAATAAATCTTTGTGGAAGTAGAAAGCCGCTCCCTTTTCCCTCAGGGCCACTGGGGGTTTCCAATTGCTGACCTGCAGGTAAGCACCCCGACATGTAACCCACCACACCCCCAGAGCTCTATGAGGCAAACAAGGTACCACATTGTAGTGTCCTTTCTAGGCATGCCTTAGGATATTGTAGACAGCATCAATTATGTCAGACTTTTTCAAACATTCATTTTATCAATAGGAAGCAATTTCTATTTGCATTTGTAAAATGACTAAATAAAAATGACTTTTTATTAGTGGCCATTACCTTTAAGTCTAAACACATGTACTTGTCCTTAGGATAAAGTCATTTTCCTTACTCTCTACCTTGAGCACAGAATCAGAACATTCTGTTTCTCACCATTCAAGTTCATAAACAATATGCTATTTTATGAAGCCCAAGAGGGCACTAAAATCCACGGGTAGAACCAGAGATGCGAAAATCACTTAATTGAAATAATATCAAGAGTGTCAGGTGCAGAAAAGCGCCAAGTTCTGAGAAAGGAAATAAAATGTAACTGACAAAGAAACTTTGTCTAGGTGATAAAAAAATCAGTTTGTGGCCAATAAAGTGTTAATTCTATTTTACCCATAAATTATTGACCCTCAATATCTTCATGTGTCATGTCAACTGTGTTAGAATAGAAAATTAAAGTTTCTTTGATGAAGGAAGAGTTAACCTTTTGGTGGAAACTGGTTCTTTGCTAGGATTAGATTATTTCCCTGTCTAAAGACATGGAAAAATGCTTTCCATATATAACGCAATGGATTATATATTATGATTCTTCTCATAAACTTTGTTACTCCTGTTAAATATCCTTCATTTTCCTGATGGAACTGGTTGGAAAGTGGGAAAAGATTGTATTATAGGGTTCAGCTATGGAGGAGTGTTTATCGGGTTAATTGTGGGGTCCTACTGCTGCACATCAAATCAACCATCTCAAGCAGGAAGGAGGATTATTACCCACCAAAGAAAATAGTTCTGAGGTGAAGCACTTGCACATTGGACTTCTTGATGCTGAAGGTAGCGGAGGTGACAGCAGAGGGGGAGAGGAAAGACACAGCAGCCAAACCAACAGGCAGCGCGTGAGACAGAGAGGTAGACCGCTTAGCCCACATAGTAAGTTAAGGTGAATGCTTTAGGCCAGGAGGCTGACTGGTGGAATTGGGGCCTCTGGGCATTACCTGAGGGGCTGGGTTTCCTGACCTGTGGAGCTAGGGCAAGGTGTCTTCAAGGAGCGCTGTAGACTGGAGCGGCAGGTCTCTTAGGCATGTATCTATCAGAGGGAGCAGTATCTCTAGTCTTAATGGCTTGTCATCAGAGGCATCCACTATGCACATCACCCAGTGAGATCCAGAGAGTGTAAATAATAAAAGCCAAATCAAAAGGAGGGGGTGTCATCACTGCTTAACATATGAACACGTATGGATCACAATGGAAGCCTAAAATGCATGTAAAGGTTTAACACAGAGATTTAGCATCTGGTGAGTGCCCCCAGATCACAGGGGAGGGGCATGAACAGCCCTGCTATCAGAGCACTATAGCTAGACCTAGGTAGGTTGAAATGTGATATCTTAACATTTGGTATTTCTTGTGACCCATTTAAAATGTGTTTCAGTTTAAGAAGAAAAAAATAGTGAAGGGGAGACACATGTAGACTATGCCTCAGATGATCCCCCATGACTATAGACAAGGAATGTGACTAACCTTGCTGTCATGCTGCATGCATTGGCATGTGAATGTGTACAGATGCCGTTAGTGAAAATTTAACACTTTCTCATCTGATCTCCCTTTAGATACATTTTGCATTTGCTCTATTTTTAAAAATATTTTCTGTTTTCTTTTCAATGGAGATTTTTATTTGGTTTACTTTGTTATTGTTAGTTTTCTTTTTTGGTTTGCTTGTTTTCAAATATTTTTCTGTATGTGAAATTCAGGATATGTAAATCAATAGAGTCATTTATCTAAATTAATGGTTTCTTTGGGAATGTGGCAGGGGAGTTTGGGAGGAAAGATGAAGCTGGTAACATTGAGTTCAAAAATGATGAAAATGTTGAGCTGAGTCACGGTGGCATAAGTGGTTGAATGTGGAAATAGCCCGTGGGCTTGGTGCTTCAAATCCAGCGGCAGCTCTCAGGAGTGGCACTGGGTAGCGCTCATGACCACCAGAGGCAGTAATGCACCACCACCCCTCTCAAAAAAAAGAAAATGTTTTAAAATTGATTGTGCTGATGATAATACCGTTCTTAATATGATTGAACTATTCAGTTATATGACTCATGGATTAAATGTTAATAAAACCATTTTGTTTTCCTTTTATCTATCTATATATTTGATTTTGCTTTGTTTTATTTTATTTTATTTTTGGTTTTTTGGGGGCGCATCACTGCCCTCTGGTGGTGAGAGTAGGAGGTCTAGCCTTTGCTCCTGTGGAACCACTGCTGGAATTGAACCTCCATCCCAGTGGGCCGCAGTCCAATGCACAACCACTACGCCACCGGAGCTCATCTGCTTTGTTTTATTTTATTTTTTTTCGGACTTCTTCAATATAGAAATTTAATGCAGAATTATGACAAAGGAACAACTTGCGGTTTACATATATAGGTTGCTAGGAATGCATATTTCACTCTAAGAAATGTGTCAATAAAATTTACTAACAATTAATAGCTTCTTCCCCATTCTCGTAAAAAATCCCATGCAAGAGTTTTTTAGTCAATCAAAAAGGAAGTCTTAATAGTACTGCAGTGTAAAACTGAATCATTACCAATAGGCTCTTTTCCTGTGCTTTGTTTTATTTTTAAAAAGAGCTTTGTAACATCACCTGAGCAGGACAAAGGACAGGCTATTAGAAGCTGAGGGCCAGAGAAAATCCTGCCTGTGGGCACGGAAGAGAAGAGCATGATTTGAGCACTTCTCACCTGATTTATGACCTGTTCACTTTTCTAACAAATCACATCGTTGAAAGCCGTGTCTGTGAGTTCTGTGTGACCAATGCAATGAATTATCAAACCCAGCATGGAAATAGAGTTCGCTGAAAGAACAATTGGTGTCCAGTGATGCCCTGCCCCCTCCCCCCAAAAAAAGACAATTGCTGTCAAAATAGGGTCAAAAAGATTGGGGGCATATTTGATCCCTCCCTGTGACAGTCAACTCTGGGAGCTCGAGGAGGTTAGATGGTATCTTCCACACCACTTTCCATCATAGTGTATAGGGGACCTAGTAGGTCTACTCTATGCTCCAATTGTATCACTTAATTTGTGGAACAAAGAGGAAAAACCTGTGTCTTCTGACCTGGGGCCCATGTTTAGTTTCACAGGATTACTGATAATTTTCAAATATAGCTAAAGGAAAAATAAACTTTTTCCCTCTTTTTTGGGTTGCTACTCTTAAAAAATATATTAGACATTTTTTCTCTCTTTGTCTTTTCCAGGGGAAGTGAGTTTTTGCTTAGTCAACTCTTCTAAGGCAGTGGCAGTTAGATAGTCTTTCTCTTTGTTTTGGAAAACACTCTTAAATATGAAAATACCCAGGGCAGTGTTGATAAAACAAGCTCACCAAGAAATTTAGCTGAAATTACCCTAGAGTAAGTAACACTGTCCAGTAGAAATAGATGAACCGTATATCTAATTGTAAATTTTAGTAGCCATATTATAAGGAACAAAAAGAATGGTGATAATAATTTAAATAGTAACTATTATTTAACCCAATATATTCAAAACCTTGTCATTTTGTGTTAATATAAAATTTGTCTGTGAGATCTTTATTGGTATCTTTGAAATGCAGCTCTCACTTTAAACTTATAGCATGCTTTGTATGAGTAGGCGGCATTGCAGATACTTCATAACCATGTGTAACTAATGTCTACTGTTTTGATTAGAAGTTTCTGAAGTGTTGGAAAAAGTAGGAAGGAAAGGGGAAATGTTAGACTCTGACTGGGGCTGGACTGGTGGCATGGATCGGATCTCCACTCCATATATACCGTGCAGTGTGGCAAGATGGAAATGGAAAGGCCTGTGTTCCTGGACTTTGGACACTGTCACTTTGGGAACATTGGTAAGTGTCTTCTTTGAAAGATAATTGGTTTCAGGACTTAAGAGCTATCTCTGCGATTTCCCTGGAACAGCAGGATTCATCCAATATTTATGAACCACTGTTGGCCATCTGCATACCCTGATCCTTTCCAATGTTCCTGGCACTAAGAAGCCTTTGAAATTCTTAGAAAATTCCAAAAGAAGGAAGCAAGTTCTCTAAGTATCTGGAATACTGCAAGCTCACATGTGGAAGACTGAGTAAAGTTAATTCGATTTCAAAGATGACAGTTTTTGCATTTTTCCTGAAATAAATTCATGAAAGCTTCCTTGGAAATAGAGTACTGATTAAAGCTTCTGAATAGAATAATGTATACTTACTGTACCTGCTTCAATAATCACCGCTTGTGTCTGACCTAATGTGACCCAGCTTCTTCCCTTAATCATCTGCTAAATTCATTAACATTCAAATAAAATATAAAGACTATTAATTCAATCAGAGAAGGAATCATCATCAGAAATTCTAATGAAGAACACATTTAATTAAACCATTATTTTCCTGTAATAAAAGTGAGGAACCTGGTAGATTTTGAATGGACTTTCAACATCATGTAACTTGATGTTTATACACTACTTGATTCAGGAGTTATATAAATTTCATATAAGTACTTTATGTAAAATTTATATAGATATTTAGGAATTATAGTATACTAAGCATAATTCTGGTGTAAAGTATGGTTTCTACTAGTCTAAGTAGTATTAATTTTATATCCTAACTCTGAAGATTACATAATGACCCCCTTGAACTCTTTACGAGCCTATAGAACCTGCACTAAATTTCAAGTTAGCTAGGATTGATTAGCAATTATCACTAGGGATTCAGAATGTGAAGTCTATTAAATCATGTCTCCATAATACAATGTGTAAACTTCCAGTAGTATTTTAAACTGCCTTTCCTGTCTTTGGAGAAGTAGAAATATCCAAGACTTATTCCTAATTGTACTTCATGTTAATCTCCTGACCCAACTCACTGCAAAACTTCAAAAATAAGAAAGAGCAATGGAGACATCCATATAGCAAAATGATCTAAGAGGCTGTGTAAAGATCCGGGATCAGCACACCAGTGTAAACCTTAACTCTGTATCCATAGTATGTGCCGTTAGGAAAATCAATTTCCTGTTAAAGTAAGAGTGATAATACCCATTTCACATGAATGTTTTAAAAAAATTTTATGTGTGAGGCATCTGGCATTTGTTCTTAACTAAATATACTTGGTGGGTAATATAAGATCTTTAAAGGCAAAATAACCTGCTGTCCTTCTTTTCCTGTTGTACATATACTGATATTGATAATTGAGAGGCATAAAAGTAAACTGGAAGTCTTTAAACTGCCATGTTACCCAGTTTTATTTTTGAATATTTCAAAGCAAATAATGATAAATTAACTTTATCTTGTGTGAATCCAAGCGCAGCCTTTATTACACACAAGATATGGTATGGAATGGCCTCTTGGGCTTGCTTCCACTCCTTTCTCTCTGCACTATGTCAGTGCATAGTGAACTTTCTTTCTGCATTCCTTTCTTTCCGCACTCTATAAAAACAAAGAAAAAAAAAGAAAATCCTGCCTGTGACAGTTTTCATCAGGGATACACTGGGTGTCGTTGTGCAGTTGCTGTAAAATACCACTGAGTATTTTATGGCAGTTTAATCCATTTGCTTTTCATATGTGCAGCTGTGAAAAGATTGTGACAACATGAAAAATATTCTAAGTCAAACATATGGAGTACTGGAGACTGCAGCCAAATCCTGTCTTCACCAAACTAATTGTTAGAAAAACTAGAAATTCCAAGCCTGCTTTTCAATAGGATGGTTGTAATGGTACTCAACTAGACACTCTCAAACTGATGATGACTAAGCATACGATCCAAAGCAGAAACAAGAGTCACAAAAAGAATTTTCTCCCAGATTTCACCAAAGGTTTTAGAAAAAGAAAAGATCTTTTGCAAATCTGGGTAAAAGAACATAACATATCCATAGGATATTCATACTTGAGATGATCTTAGCACCGATTAAGGAGATCTGTATACACAAAGAGATGCTCCAGTGTCATAGCTGATTGGGCCCTACCTGACTACAAGGCTGGCAGTTCAAACGCACTACCTGTTCCATTGAAGAAAGATAAGGTTCTCAGTCCTCATCAAAATGAACAGTCAGACATCCACAGGGTCAGTTCTGTGATGTCCCACAGGGTCATTATGAGAAGGAATCGACATGATGGCAGGGAATTGGGTTTGGTATCTGTCTATAATTTTCACTTATCTAGATCCCTCTGTTATGCAAAATTGTTAACACCCTTGCCTGCTTACTTAAAGTTTGGAGACTTGAATACCTCCAGAGGTGCTGGAAGAAAGCCTGGCCCTCTATTTCTGAAAACCCTGCCTTCCTAAGGAACACGCTTCCACTCTGATACATTCGTGAACCCCGGGAGTCAATATCAGCTAACCAGCACCTGGTGACACTACTTTCCACACCTTCCATGGTTCCTGTGATGCTGACATATGTCATTCTCTCAATATGCCAAGCACAAATTCCTACGCAATAAATCTAATGGGTGGCCCAGCCTACAAATTGGTTCATCCTCATCTGACGCAGTGATTCTCAACCTTCTTAATGCTGAGACCCTTTCATGCAGTTCCTCATATTGTGGTGATTCCAACCAAAAAATTATTTTCATTCTACTTCATAACTCTAATTTTGCTATGAATCATAAGGTAAATATCTGATGTTCAGGATGCATATCATTGTTACAAACTGAACATAATTAAGTATAATTAAAGCATAGTAATTAATCACAAAACAATATGTAATTGTATATTGTGAAATATTTATGTGTTTTCCAATGGTCTCAGGCAACCCCTGTGAAAGGGTCCTTTAACCCCCAACAGGGTTGCACCCCACATGTTGAGAACTGCTGATCTAGTGGTTTGTTTGCGTCTCTCTGATGAGTTATCATGTAGACATATCTTTTATATGTTTTTCCAGGAGTTCTGGAGAACCCAAACCCCAAACTACAACTTTCCTGGGAATTCCAACCCATCATGATCCTAGAGTAGGATTGCCAGCTGAGTATCCAAGGTTGGGTAGGAAGTTTCATCTTTCTTCCACAAGGCTTCTTCCTTTTCGATTAGCAGCCCACAACCCACTGGGCCACCAGAGCTCCCTTTTCTGGGACAGTAACAGCACCCGTCTATATGCTGACTGAGGACCCTAAAGAAACACTAAAGGAGACGTGAATGGAGTTAGAATTTAACTAAACAAACAAAAGAAATCACAAACACAGAAAGCAGAGGAAAGAATCTTTGAAGAGATCACAATATTTCCTGCAGTAAAGCAGTTTTATCACGAGGGGGGAAGTAGACAGGACTTTTTAGGAGAAATTAAATATTTAATATATTCAGTCCCACTAGAAACACCTTAGGGTTTATGATGAGTATATCCCCTTTATACTTTATCATAATGTTGTGTTATAACAATAATTACATTATAGAATGAGTAATATAAGTCTTCAATGTTTACAATGCCTAACATCATCTAGTTTTATCATATTATGAGTAACGTATTGAATGTTTTCACATGTACAGTAAACTCTTCAAATTAAGAAATATTTAGATTTTTCTATTTTAAATTTATGTCACTAACAAATTTTTAACAATGGAAGCAATAAAAACTGACTGCCTTGTCCTTTGTATTTTTTAACCCTCTATAAAATTATTTAGTGTTTGGTAATTATATGTGATCAAATCATGCCAAATATCTTTATAAAGGAAGCTTTACAGTATAGCTTTAAAATTATGATACTGACCAAATCAATGGCAGGAATATAACTTTGACCATATGGGAATAGTTTCATATCATTGTCCTTTAGACATAACCAGTTAGTTAGACTAGTAAATATTAATGATCATGAATGATTTTTCAGTTTCAGGAAATGTCTCTCTTTTTCTGCTATTTTGTTTATCCAGCAAACATCTCCTTATCCCATGCCACACGCTCTTCTTATATTCCAAATCCCTATGTCCACTCAACCGTATACTTTCTGATGTATTGGGTGGATAAATAGAGAATAAGGGAAACGTATATTGGAGCTATATTTTTTACAATCTTATAGGCTGTTTTAATTTTCAAATTCTGTTATGAGAAATACCACAAGTGGGTGGCTTTAGTGAACAGAAATGTATTTTCTCATAGTTTAGGAGGTTAGAAGTTTGAATTCAGGACTCAGCTCTCTAAAGTTTCTATCTGTTCTGGGGGAAAAAATGTTCCTGTTACCTTTTCTCACTGGAGTTCCTTGGAGTTATTTGACTTGATGTTATTTCCTCTTTGCAGATTAGGCCAGGTTGACTCAAGAAAATTGAATGCAACCCCTATATATGTGTAAGAGAGAGCTTTGTGTTAACAGATAATTATAATATATCGAGCTAGCACTCCAACCCAGTCCAGATTACGTCCATCTCGTCCATAAGTTTGGTACTAGACCATAAATCCCTCTTCAGACTCTTGCAACCACAGGCAACAGTGCAGGAACACCACACTTGGGTGTAGTCTTGTTGGATCCAATGGTGGTGGACATATTGCAGGGTTCTTTCAGGCTTCAGCATGGCTCAGGCAGCAAGCTGTGGCTTATCAATGGGAAGGAGCAGGAACAAGAGAGTGGGTGGCCCACTTCCAGGGAGACAAAGGAAGAGGCCTGCATCCAAGAACCATTTATCTCAGTGCCTGCTCATCGAGCTGGGGCCTGAGTGACAGGCTAAACTCTGCCCACCTGTTCCTATGAGAGCCATGTTGGCGCACACACACATACACACACCCACAACCCTATCATACCCTCTGTGTGGTTTCTTTGTTCCCAATCTCTTTTCTTATAAATGATTATTGATAAGAAATTTCTCAGAAATGATTATTTCTCAGAAGTGATAAGCTTAATGTACATCTAGATTGTAATGGTTTCATTAGCATCCCAGCTGAGTTGACTCAGACCCGCAACCATCCTCCTGGACAGGGCAGAACTTCCTGTGTGGTTACTCGAGACTATCGTTCTTCAAGGCAGTAAAAGTTTGGTCTTTATTCAGGAGAATAGCTGGTGGTTTTGAACGGTTCACCTTGTGGTATAACAGCTCAAGACAAAAGCACTAGGCAACTAGGGCTCCTACCTAAAGCATTCCTTTCCACGCACTGACACGAGGGTTAGGATTTACAACACATTTTGCGGGGGCAATTATTCAATCCACAGGAATGGTTTTTCTAAGGTTTCTTGGCTTTGGACTTTAAGAATGTGTAATACTTCACAATCACACTTAAAAAACCCCACAAAACTTAAACCATGACCTACGGTGGTTATTTATGTACTGGACTGCTAGCTGCAAGGTGAGGAGTTCAAAATCTCCAACTGCTTCACAGAAGGGTGAGGCTTAAGACAGCGATTCTCAACCTGTGGGTCGCAACCCCTTTGGGGGTCCCATGATCCTTTCACAGTGGTCACCCAATTCATAAGACTGTTAGGAAATAACAGTGAAAATAACTTTATGGTCACCACAACATGAAGAACTGTATGAAAGGATCTCGGGATTAGGAAGGTTGAGAACCACCAACTTGGAGTTGTGCTGCAGTTGCGGTCTCAGAAGCACACAGGCAGCGGACCCTGTTGTACGGGGTCATGATGAGTCTGCAGCATCTTGATGGCAGGTTTTGATTTTTAATTTTTTTCATCATTGTCTCATTTTAAAAATTCTTTTTTAAAGATTTTGTATGAAACTATGTACGTCAAGTTAGAAAAGTAAATGATGCTGTTTTTCCAGTGCTTTTTGAAAACCTATTATTGGCACTAGAGAATCAATTAAGTTCTATTTTTTTTACTATTCTAATTACATATGTAGACATTTGCTACTTCGGCATTGTGTGCATGTAACATTAGCTACATTTTATTGCACTCAAGTGGATTTATCATGGCCTGTAATGGTGATTCAATATTAGAAAAAAATGATGAAATACAGCATATTAATGGAGTAATGTTTTTAAAATTCCTAATGGTCATGTAAATTCTCCTAAAGAAGATTTTGTACAAAATTTAAAACTCTTTCATTATAAAAAACACTGAACAAGATAGGTGTAAAAAGGAAAACACTTCAATAGAGGGTATTCACTTTAAAAAATGTAAACAAACAAAAAACAGCTAACACCAGACATCTGCCTCACCATTGCTGTTCAAAATTATGCTAGAACAGCTGTTCTCAACCTGTGGGTTGCAACCCCTTTGGGGGTCGAACAACCCTTTCATAAGTGTTGCTTGATTCATAACAGTAGCAAAATTACAGTTATGAAATAACAACAAAAATAATTTTATGGTTGGGGGGGGGGAGAAAATCATGACAACATGAGGAACTGTATTAAAGAACCATGGTGTTAGGAAGATTGAGAACTACTGAGCTAGAAGATCTAGTCAAAGCAGCTAGGTAATATAAAGAAATAAAATGTATCCAAATTTGGAAGAAAGACATAAAGTTATAGATTTTTACAAGTGACATAATTGAATAAAGGGATAGATTGACACAATAGAGTGTATATACATATGCAAAATGCTTATATATGAAAATCCGATGAATATAACAATGGGATAACATTAATTATAAAAAACACTGTGTGCAAGACTGAGCAGAGGCTTGTTCTCTTGTGCAAAAGATAGCTAGGAGTCGGAACTGACTGCACATCACCTAGCAACAGCAGAAACAACAGTGATATGTTGTTGTTGTTGTTGTTGGGTGCCGTTGAGTTGGTTCTGACCCAAAGCGACCCTATGCACAACAGAAAAAAAAAATTTATGACTCATCTCAAACCTGCTCCTGTGCCTGAAGCCGTGGCTGCCCCTGTGTCATTCCATTCCTATTTTGATGCCTTTCTACTTCACCAGCCTTTATGTCCTTCTTTGGAAACTGGTGTCTTGTGAGAATGTGTCCAAAGTATGTTAGAGGAAGTCTTGCCATCCTTGCCTCTCAGGAGCACTCTAGCCTTTTTCCAAGATAAATCTGTTTGTCCTTTTTGCATTCCATTGTATTATCAATGTTCTTTGCCAGCACTGAACTTCAAATGCATTGATTTGTCTTCAGTCTTCTTTATTCAATGTCCATCTTTCACATTCATCTCAGGCCGTTGTGAATACCATGACTTGGTTTGGGAGCACCTTAGTTCTCAAAGTAACATCCTTGCTTTTCAGTAGTCTAGCGAGGTCTTGTGAAACATATCTACCTAATGCAACCTGTCTTGTGATCTGTTTACTGCTATTTCCATGAGCATTAATTATGGATCCAAAGCAAGAAGACATCTTGACGACATCAACCTTTTCTCCATTTATCATGATGCTAACTATTGGTCTACTTGAGAGGATTTTTGTCTGTTTTACGTTGAGCCATACCCCTAGGAAAGGCTACATTCGTTGATCTTCATCAGATAGTACTTTAAATCTTCCTCACTTTCAGAAAACAAGGTTCTATCATCTGCTTATCATAGGTTGTTAATAAATTGTGCGCCAATCCTGATGTCACATTTGCTTCAAGTAAGCCAACTTCTTTGATTATTTGCACAGCATAGAGATTGAATATTTGTGGTGAAAGGATACATGCTTTTCTAATTTTAAACCATGTAGTATCCTTTGTTCTGTTTGTACAACTGATTTATATATAAATTGTGTAGGAGCAAAACGAAGTGTTATAGAATTCCTATTCTCCTCAAGGTTATCCATAGTTCTTTTCCTAATTCACACAATCTAATACGTTCAAATAGTGATAAAATGCAAGTAAACATTTTCCCTTGGTGCTCACTGTTTTCAGCGAAATCCATCTGATAACAGCAATGACATCCTTTGTTCCAAGTCCTCTTCTGAATCCATCAATAATTTCTGGCAGTCACTTTTATATCATGATTGATTTTGCAATGCCCTTTTAGACAAGAATGCCACAATATTCCTCGTGATTGTATTACTCCAGAGTACTAAATAGCACATATTTTTAAACTTTTTATTGGGAACCTCTTATAGATATTGTAACTGTGTTAGTCTGGGTTGACTCGAGAAACAAATTCATAGACATTCATATGTGTGTAAGAAAGATCTTTATGTATAAAAGCAATCCAATACTGAGAAAGCATCCCAACCCAGTCTAGAGCAAGTCCATTAGTCCAATATTAGTGTATGTGTCTGATACCAGTCTATAAATTGCTCTTTATATTCATGCAGCACATGCAATGATGCTGAATGCAGGAAGATCACAGCCTGGTGTGTGGAAAGTCTTGCGAATTCAGCAGTGGTCGGAGCATCTCAGTGCGGGTAGGCATCTCTCCGTGGCTTCTCCAGCTCCGAGCACTAGTGTAGCTGCATGTGTCTTGTCAGCTACAAGGTCTCCCAGGGAGTGAATCTGTGTCCCACCTCCAGAAAGCTATTTATCTCCTTAGTGGCTCCAAACGAACGAGATCATCAAAGTGCGACTTGATTGATAGGAGAAGCTCCATGTCATTCATCCCTAAGTCACAAATTGACAACAGATTATGTAACTTCCACAGTAAAAATACATAATTCCATTTGATCGAGCTTCATTGTAAAATTGCTGCCACCATAAATTTCAGAGCATTCTCTTTCTTCTTAAACTCCTCGATGTCAGCTCCCCTTTACCCACTCTCTCCCCTCCTCTGTGCCTCACGAACCCTTATTATTATATTGTATTTTTGTTACCACTAATGACTAGGAGATTGATCTTTATGTTTTCCATTTTGCTTTTGTCCATTTCACATTTTCCTAGATTCATTCTTCACACAGTCCTTGTTCCAATCAGTAGCACACTTTTGCAGCTGCTTTCCTTTACCTTCAGTCTTGCCCCATCAGCCAAGGGAGATCAGAAAGGTTCCACTCACGCAGAGACTTTACCAGACACAGGCCACCAGGGCCAACTCACAGAAAGCAGCTCCTCCTCAGTCACATGCAAAGGGACTGGGGACCAGAGGAGTACTCTTTCCTGTAATCTGGCCAAAAGTGCCCTGCGTCCATTTTTCTTGAGACCTTCTGTGTCCGACAGTGCTTTGAAGCTAGGAATGAGGCTTTCAGCAGCCCCTCTCCGCCAAGTGAGGAGCCAAGTCCTTCTTTGTGGTCTGTCCTTAGTAGGGAAGCGTCTCTGAAACCTGTTCACCGGGAGTGACCCTGCTGTCATGGGCGGTACCAGAGACATAGGCTCCAGCATTGCGGCCACACTCTAGCTACTCCAGTGCCACAGACTGACAGAGACGAAGTCCGTCCCCCTTCATGCCCACCAACGAATTAGGATACAATACAGCAAATTTAGTCAAAGTCACAAATCATCTGAGGCAATCTGAGAGGGAAATGAGGGAAACTATCTTATCTAAAATAATAAAATAAATGAAACCAGCAAAGTGGCTGTTATACTCTGAAATCTATACAAAGGGGCTTCAAAAAACCTTCTGGAAAATTCCATTGGAGCCCCTATTGTAAAACACATTCAATAGAAATTAAAGGAGATTGAAATGCCTGAGATTTTTCTGTACTCGTGGACCAGAACACTTAATGTTCTCATGATGTCAGTAGTATCTAAAATCATCTATAGATTTAATACAACACCCATTAAATCTCTGACAACCTCTTTGCAGACAGGAAGTTGATATATATTCACTGTTTTAGTAATTATCAAGCTCAAAACAGAAACCGAATTCCATCTAGTCCATTTCACCTCACAGCAACCTTCATGGTTGGAGGAGAACAACCTCTGTGGGTTTTGGAGATTGTAACTCTTTACAGAAGTAGAACGTCTCTTCTTTCCCCTATGCAATGCCTGGTGATGTCGAACTACTGTTCTTGAGGGTAAAGGACATGGCCACTATGCCACCAAGACAACCAAGACAAGAAAAAAACCTTAACTCCACTGCCATCTGCCATTGAGTTGATTCCAAGTCAGGACAGCCCTGTAGAACAGGCAGAATTGCCTCTATTTGTAGACAGGAATGCACATCTTTGGGGAGCAGAAACACTCATCTTTCTCTCCCAGAGTGGCTGCTGGTTTTGAACTGTCAACGTTGTGGTTAACAGCCCATTGTGTAACACATTCTGCCACCGGGACTCCTGCTTACAAGACAGTAATTTCTTTGAAGCCTTAAGGTTCAATTGTTGATGACAGACGTGCTTTCGCATCCTAGGAAACTGTCCACTACACAGAGAGTTGAGTCTTTTAAAGAACTTGTCACTACGCTCTATGTTAATTGAGTGACTCTAATCATCAGAATCTCCTGCTGTATTATCCTTATTTTTTCTTACAGCAATGTTTTGAATTACAGTCATGTGCAATACATTTTTTAAATGTAAAATTCTCGTTTCAAATTTTGGTATGGATATTGAAGAAAATTAAATGGCTACAGTTCTCCCTGGAAATATTTCATGTTTAATAACATTATAAAAGATCCTTTCTCTTTCACCCATAATTTATTGTTACCTCTACATTGCATCAAGTATTATAGCTACATGCTGTGAGAGCTGGAAAGAGCCTCAAAATCTAGAGTTTGTCTCTCATTTTTTGGATAGGAAAACTGTGAGGTGTTATGTAACATGACCGGGGGCAAACGGGTTCTGTCAGAGTCCTCTATCCAGTTCATGGTTTCTAAGTCCAGTCCCAAGATCTTAGTGTACAATTGAACAGCTAAAAGTTCAGGAAAATACTTAGGTTCAAATAGACTAACAGGGTGGAAGCAGATTCAATTTGGAATCAGCTTTACAATCATCTTTTATCTCTGTCTTCAGTGGCTATTATTACTTAACCTAATTGAACTATACTTTTGGCTCAGTTGTAAGGATTAAATGAGCATCCTTCTCAAAAGACTCAACACAGATCTTCTACAAGTGTGGTTGGTGTAATCATCAGATTAATAAACATGGGTAGTAACACGTTCATTTCAGTTCAAACTGCAAAATGAGTCGCTTTTGCACCATTTGAAATCTAAGCTTTTCTGATTTCCAAGACCACCCATCAGTTTTTATGCTTTACACTTCATTGCTCCTTTAACTCTCCCATGAAGACTTCATTGCTACATCATTCAAACTGCTAGAACTAAGGATTTCCATTATTCCGGAGAGCCTTAATGTCACTGTGAAAAGCTATTGAATCATAAAATTTTGCTAGCAGTTTAAGGCAGGTGTCTCATGTGAATCACAGATGTACAGGATAAAAACATATGAAAGAGTGGTTAAAAAGTAAGGCTAAATGGTTGTAATGACTTCTGATTTAGGGATGATATTAAATAACATCTTTTAATTTGCAAAAAGGAACTTTCACACCTTGGCCAAAGGCTGAATTTTAGTGCAATGCAAGTTCTTGAAGTCGTATGCGAGTAATTTCCCTTTCTAAAGGCTTTGCTTGGGCACTACTTTATTTGTCAAATCAAGAACTATTTACCAAAACATCTGCTTCATTTTTATCTCTTCATTATCATCTTACTAGCACAATTGATTTATACTGCTAAAAACAACTGGGGATTATGTGCAGTGACTGAAACATACCATTTGAAACATAATTAATATCTGTAAAAATGTGTACCATCTGAATTATGGGATAATGATTTAAATTAAAGTCTTAAATAAGGTTGACTTGAATTCAACAAATGTTTGTGTGTGTGCACGCGCACGCATGTGTGAGCGCATGCCAGGCATTCTGCTAGGAATTGAGATACACCTGAGCCAGCCATGGATTCCGACTCCTTGAATCAATGCTGAAAAAATGCAACTGTTCATTTGCTGTGGGTTTGGGCACTTTTTCTCCCTAGAAATATATAATGATTTAAAAATGTCCACATGATGGAATATCAAAAAACCCACAAGGAAATCATAAATACTTATTTAATTTATATGATTATGTGTGTTTGAGAGTAATTTTAAGACAATATGGATGTGTAATTAATTGCACTGATAATAATTTTTCATTTTCTTCATTTCGAAACCTAATCCTAACTCTAAACCCTAACCCTAACCCTAGTTTTTCATTTTCATAGGTGTTTTTCTCAGGTCCTAATATGGAAACAAATTGCTACAACAATGCAACAATATGGTATTTTGAAGATCAGGCCTTCCGTCACTTTAAGTTACCCAAGATGTTTGGGAATCAGTCAGATCACGGAGGTATGCTCCAAAAGACACAAAGTACTCAGATCTTGGAACTATCTCTAAAGAGAAGTTTAAACTATGCCCTTCCGCTGAAAGGGCATTGAAAGTTATTGAAACGGTGCACATAAAAATGTCTCTTTGTGATGTGAGAAAATAATCAATAAGGATGGAAGTGGGCACAAGTCAGTTACTCTACCCTTTGATAGAAAAGCTACAGACAGTCTGAGATGGGTAAGGCAACTGTGTGCCACAAAGCAGATACATAATTGGAGGGTCTGAGGTTTTCAAGAGGAATGATTAAAGGAGCACTAGAGCACATAAAAAGAGAACACCAGTGCCATCACCCATATGCCTCCCAGAGACTAAACTATATGGGTGAGGCCAGAATTTCAGGCCTGAAGACAAGGACTCTTGAATAGTACTTTTTAAAGAAAGCAATATAGCAACAATGAGGATTCAACATTAAAAGAAGACAAAGAACTGGCATTTTTGCAAAACAGGTGTGATAGAACTTTCAAACCGGAGCCATATTAACTGGGATGATGGTTTTCCACAACAAAAATCAAATCCAGAATCATGGGGTTGAATCCTGCACAGAGCGACCCTGTGACAGATTTCAGAACTGTCAATCTTGACCGAAAAAGGTAGCCTCAACTTTCTCCCACAGAGGGGCTGGGGTGTTTAAGCAGCTCATCCAATATGCTTACTCACTAGGGTCACCATGAGCAAGCAGGGGTGAAGCACTTCACAGTCACTGGATATTGACAGAAGGAACTCACTGCCATCAAGCCAATTCCAAATCTTAGCCACACTACAGGGCAAAGGAGAACTGAATCCCTGGGTTTTCAAGATCACACATCTTTACAGAAGCAGAGTGCCTCATGGTTCATCCCCATTGTCATTGGTGGATTAAAACTGCTGACCTTTTTGGTGAACAGTTCAACACTTGCACCACCAGGACTAATTAATATAAGGATTGAAGTAAATTTTCAGTAACAAAAGCCATGTGTTTCTCGATACTTAAAGTATGGCGCTCTGACTCACCACATCAACACATAGCCAGTTTTCAAGTCCTGTTGGAGACAAAATATAATCATTTTGGGAGCTTGAAATTGTAAGGGAGGTAATTGTGAAAAATGTCCAAGTGTTTTATCGCTATGAATGAATTGCTACACTTTATTATAAATAATAATACAATTGCTGTAAAAAACAATTCAGCAAAAATACTTAAGTTGCATTATCAGGTGTGTGAATTTGTCTTATTTAACTTATTTTTTAAATTCTCAAGTAAGTCAAACACATTCCTAAGTTCCTAGGGTAATAAATGGGAATAATGAATGTTTCATCATTTATCATTTGAAATCTATCAAAAGATAAAGATTAGAAATATCTTTTTTCATTATCAGAATACTGAAATTGAATTAAGTAAAAGCTGAGCAGAAGACTCCAATGGGTGGTTAAAGATGACAAAGTAAAATACTATGGAGGAAGGTAGAAATATCTGGAGTTAGAATAACAGAAGGGAAGCATTCTTGTCTTTTCTCAGAGGAAATCCAAGTCTTACATTGCAACAAGGAAACTTCTATGGCTACAGTATTGAATAGTGCTGAAGCATCAAAAGAAGATAGGGAAAATACATAAAGGTGTTCTATGCACGCAAAATGGTAGATATTCAATCATTTTAAAAGGTGGTATACAATCAAAGCCAATGTCACTGAAGGAAGAAATCCAGGCTGTAATACTAGAAATGCTCACTCACATATGCCAAGAAATTTGGAAGGCAGTTGCCAGACCACCTGACTGCAAAATAGCCCTATGTGTGCTTATAACTGAGACAGGTGATCCAATAAACAGGATTATCAAACAATACCATTGATATCACACAAAAGTAATATTCAATGGTCTATTGGTAGGGAAATGCCAAGAATCCAGCCTGAGTCTAAAGAAGATATAGCATGCGGGACATCATTGGCTGAAAATAGAGAATATCAGATGTTTCTTTGTATTTTATCAACTGTGCAAAGGAATTCAGCTGTGTGGCTCATCATAGATTATAGATACCATTGTAAAGAATGGGAGTTCTAGAACACTGAAGTGTATTGTGCTGAACCTGTTTTGCGACCAAGAAGTAGTTGAACAGAAGAAGGGGAAGGTGTATGATTTAAAATCAGAAAAGCTGTGTGTCACAGTTGGATTCTATCATGGTGGTTATTCGATCTGCATGCTGAGCAGACTCATAAAACCTGTGAGAAAGAATTTGGCATCAGGACTGTAAGAAGACTCGTGAACAACTGAGAGATGACAGGTAGATGATACAACCTTACTTGGTGAAAAACAGGACTTAAAACAGTTACTAAGGAAGTTCAAAGACTATAGCCTTCAATACAGATTAAAGCTCAATGTTCCAAAAACAAAAACCTTTATGAGTGAACATTATAAACCGCATCATGCTTAAAATATGAGTTTGTGGTTGTCAGGATTTCATTTCACTTGGATCCACAATCAACATTCATGGAATCAGTAGACAAGAATTCAAATGAATACTGCATTGGGTTAATCTGCTGTAAGAACAACAAGACCAAAAAAGACAAAACAAAAAAACCTCTTTAAAGTGCTAAAAAGTAAAAAAATAAATAAATAAAAAGTGGTAAAAAGTAAGACTGTCATCTTAAGGACTAAAGATGACTTGACCAATTCATAATATTTCTAGTCATCTCATATATATGCAAAATTTGAACCATGCATAAGGAAGTCAAAACATGAACTGAAGGCTCTGAATGTTATGGTGGGTGAAGAGTACTGATTAGACTGCCAGAAGGACAAGTCCATCTCTCACAGAGAAGTACAGCCAGAATGCTCTGTAGAAGAGAGGAGGATGAAACTTGCTCTTACGTACTTTAGGCATTATAAAGAAAGGCATGTCTCAAGGACATCGTATCTGATAGAAATAAATGGTCAGCAAATAAAAGGAGACAGGCTGACACAATGAATTGAAACAGCAATAATGATGAGGCTGATATGGCACTGGGCGGTGTTTCATGCTGTTATCTGAGTCAGGTCACTCTGTGACTGTGCCTCTTAGCACATTCACGGTATGCTCACAGTGTATAAGTAACAAACAAAATTGTCAAGAGATGAAATAATGGAATAATTCACCACCTTTCTCATTTCTATGACTGTTCCCAAGGACCAAACTCCCACACAGAATATGTGAGCAAGATTGAAAGATAGAATAAAAAATAAATATGACACAAATGTCTATATGAATATAATCATACATCATGCTTTGTAGGAAAAATGTACAAATCTAGTCATACAATGAAAGCAATTCAGTTGGAAGACAGGGAAAAATAGATCTAAATTTAATTACAAAGGATTGAAATTAGCAATTGCTTCTTGGTCTTTTGCCTAAGATCAAGTGTTGGATTAAAATTAGGAATACAAATTATTTACATATATATGTGTGCATATGTATTTATATTTTTAGTTTCATTTTGAATATATCTTTATTTACATTTTAGCTTTATTAAAAATGTACTAACATGTAGCCAAACTGTTTTCAGTAACATTTATTGTATTTTAAAGCTAGAGAAGCTTTAACTCTACCTATGAGTGCAATTATTGTGCCAATGGGCCATGTAAATAAATTGACTTAAATGAGAATATTGATTTCTATGGAATAGTCTCCAATTACAGTGTGATCTTAGGAGAGTGATTTCAAACTGATGGATTACTTTCAAATACAGTTAGAGGTTGTTCTCCTTTACAATATTGCTCAATTCAACAAATTTGCTTTTTTTTCCACAGTAATACTAACATGACAAACCAAACCTGCCTTTATATTAAACTACTCAATTTGGTGCAAACCATCATATTTGATTCTTAGGTAAGAAATAAGAGTGTCATTTTCTTTCAAAATTAAAATGAAAAACCAAATCCAGATGATTAGTTGAATTTTAGATGAGAAATAGTTACCATTTTTGCTGATAATGACTTCTATTTTAGACAGAGAGAGAAAAGAGAAACTTTGAATGGATGGTGCAAGGATCCCAGTAGAACAGTGGTTCTAACCTATAGTTCGTGACCACTTTGGGGGTCAAATGACCCTTTCACAGGGGTTGCCTTAGACCATTGGAAAACAAATATTTCATAATATATAATTGCATATTGTTTTGTGATTAATCACTATACTTTAAATTATGTTCAACTTATAACAATGAAAATACACCCTACATATAAAATATTAACATGATGATTCATAACAGTAGCAAAATGACAGTTATGAAGTAGCAACAAGAATAACTTTATGGTTGGGGGGTCATCACAACATGAGGAACTGTATTAAAGGGCCGTGGCCTTAGGAAGGTTGAGAACCACTGCAGTAGAAAAAGGTGGCAAGTGGAAATACAAAGAGAAACGAATCTGCTAGCTGTTGGCAATTTAGAATGAACCTTGTGATCACAATTTAAATTCAGGTGGGTCGAATTAAAGTGGCCATGGGTTTGGTGATTGATCATGAACTGCCAATCGGGAAAAAGTTAGCTTCCCATTTTTATAAGAAGAGAAATAAGAAAAACAAAAATATTAAACACCTATATGTACTTGGAATTTGAATTTAAGGATATTGGCAGGTTACTATATAAAGTGGTTCATCTCTTTTCCCAGGTAAGGGAAATTTAAATCATTCTGTTCTCTAGAAATAATGGAACTTAAAATGTACCAATGATTGATTTCCACTTTTACCAGAAAAATTAGTCTATTTCTTCTCTTTATGAATTTTATTTGGCATAATTTCTTCAAATATAGAATTTCTAATACAACTAAGATTCTCCTATTCTTTATATAACCAGCTGAATTGGCTGAAACCCTTCTGTTAGTGTTTCTAATTGCTAAATGTGTTTATGTAGCTTATAGATATGCATGAATATTTAAAAGACCTTCCATAGTAAGCTAGAGCACTTCTACAATCCAAAATATAATAATCAGCTCTTGGGCACCAGGCAGGTAGCGAGAGGCAATGGATGGGAGGGTTAACCTACTTTATTCCCCAAGACCAGAATCTAAGTTGCTAAGCATGCACAGCCACCCTGAAGGGCAGGATAGAACTCCCTCTGTGAGTTCTGAAGGCTATAACTCTTTGTAGGAGTAGTGGAAAGCCTTCATTTTTCCCCAAAGAGTGATTGAAAATTTTGAACTACTGACCTTACACTTAGCAGGCAGATGCATAATCACTATGTCACCAGGACTTCTTCCAAGAGCATTAGGATTGCCAAAAAAGGCTCTGATTGCTAATGAAAGAGTTTTTCTACAAGAAAAAGTCCTTTCTGATTCTCTGGACTCTTGTACAGAAATATATTTTTACTTCTGTAGGGTGCTAATGTGCATTAACCTTGCCAGGATAATAGACAAAATTGTAAAATTCTATTAATTATTTCAAAGAAACAGGATTTAGTGATACTAATGAACATTGAGTCTATCTTTAAAAAGAAGACATTGAGTTACATTCCCCAAAGAAGTTTAATGTGTGAGTGGATCAGTTATGCATATACAACAGGAGGGCAGTCGTTGTAACATCCGATTGCACTTTAGATGATGTAGAAAAAAACCCTTGAGCCATAAACTTGGTTCAAACAATGAGAAAACAAGTTAAAATGTTTGAAGAATAGTAATGGTAACTAGTTTGTCCATGGGGAGTGGGCATGAGTATACCCAACTGCCATTTTTGCCATTACTACGTGCCCTCCACGGAGTCGCCTCTGACCCATTCGGATTGTATACAAGTAGAACACAATGTGGTCTGCTCTGCACCATCCTCCAATAAAAGGTATATTTGGGTTCATAGTTGTAGCCACTGTAGTCCTTTAGATGCTCCTGGGTAAGCTCAAAGGTAGAAAAGACATTAAAAATACTGATTGGAGATATGTCAGAAGACGAGCCTTGCTTTTAACCTTATGCAAAAGGATTGTTCCAATCACTGAAAGACCTAAACACAGAGAGTGATCCTTATTTGTATGTGCTCAGAAAGATCACTTCTCAAAGGCTTATTTCAAACACACACATACAGACACACATTTAAAGTAAGCTTTCACTAACTCCAAAAATACTGAGAGCTATAGATAGTGAAGAGAAGATCAAAGACCTTTAACTGCTTTAGCTTGCTTTTGCCATTTCTGTCAGGAGCTTCCAAGGAGTTACATTGACTTTGTAGTCTGGAATGAGACTGCCGATTAAACGCAGAAGTCCAGGGCACAAAAGGCAGCAGGATATTTGCTTTGTTTATTCTCTTGAGAAATCCCCTGATCACATCATAATTGGTGCTGCTTTTCAGACATTCCATATTATTGTTATACCTGTGGAGTTGTTTACATAGTTGGCAGAAGGAAGAGCGTTTGTTTGTTTTGTTTAGAGAATCACTAAATTCCACACAATTTGTCACAGCATTATGCTCATTCATGTCTTGGATTGTTTCAGAAATACACATACGCTTAGCTTAGATTCTAGTTTTCCTTTTTTTAAAAGGATCACCTCTGATAATTAGAAGGCTGGGAGCAAGCCTCTCATTAAATGAACTGATTTTTTGTGATTTATGTGAACACTTATCTGTTTTCTACGTGAGATGCAGAACTACAATTTCTGGTACTATAGCATGCTGGAGGAGAAGATAAATAAATGTGAGATAAAATATGTAATCGGGCATTGGAAAAGTTGGAAAAATACATGTCACTATTACATTCTGCAAGGTTAAGAGTGACAGCTGCTGAATGTTTCTAGGAATAGATCTTTCACTACTTTATTTGATTACTACATTAAAGGGGGATGTTTTACTCAAATATTAATGTTAAAACATGAATTTGAGGGAACTGCAATTTGGGTAAGAACCTTATAAATCAAGCTTCTAACTCAGCATAAGAAAATATCAAAACAAACAGCATAATAAATTCTTCAAAACAAGAAGCAAAAAGAATTATTATGGTAGAAAATGAATTTCATCTTTACTTTATTTCAGAAATTAAAATAAAAAATAAACTAAAATAAAACATAGAATGAGTAACTCACTAACATATCAAATGAAGTTCTCTTAAAATCTGAAGAAAATATAAGTAAATACATATATATGATTGGATGTTGTTTAGATAGAGGGCAGCCCAGTAGTATCTGAAAATTAAATGAAATAACTGTCTTTTGATTGTTCCTTGTCATTGCTGACTTTAGAAATTAAGATATTGACACGAGATCTTAGTCATTAGTCAGTGGGCCCCAGCTTTTGTAAACTTTAACCAAATAAATATGTGATGGGTAGGTTTGTTATGCCAACATGGCCACAGAAGATTGGTGGGTCTGTTGTGATGGCATGGCCAATGAACACACGGGATGAATTGAAGGGCAGAGATAGGAAGGGCTCAGCGAGTCCCGCCCTCTCTCTTGCTCTTGGATCTTAGGACCAGAGAGCTGCCTTGTTCGCCCTGTGCCTCGACCTCCAAGCAACACTACCCGTGGGACACCTAATCGTGGACTGTGTTCCTATGAATTGAGGTTCCTTCAAGCCCTACTTTGCCACACTCCTGAGATATACATCTCTTGAGCTGGGGACTGTTGGACTCTGTCATCTGGCTGACTGATGGTGACCTGCTCTGCTGTTTGCTGCCTGTAACCAGATAGCCTGGATTGCTCTCAAGAGGACTACTCAGTGGCCCTCAAGACATGAAGGACTGCTGGTCTTCTAGCTGCCTCACGCAAGTGAGTTGCACTGAGCAGTCTGTACTGCTTTATAGATAGTTCACTGTTTCTTTTATCTTATACACCTATATAGAATATACATTCTATATATATATATATATATAGAATTACTAGGGTCCTGATTTTATTTTTCTAAGAGAACCCTGCCTGACACAAAATGCATATGAAACACTGAAAAAGCAACTATATCTCCCTCTTTTTTTTTTCACATTTGACGCCATACGGAGATTTCTAAGCCTTTGTAACTTTATCGAGCAAAAAAGCATTCTTTCTTTTGCTTTTCCTCTTATATTCTCATTACACAAGCAGACTTTGCTCTTCTTGCTTGTTGCTGAGTCTCTTAGGACCCATGGGGGTGCCCCATGAGCATAGCAAAAAGGTTTCTTAATGTTTTGACAGCGATGATCTTTGGAAGCAGATCACCAATCCTGACCTGACAGGACTCTGGCAGGGTTCAAACCAGCGGCCATTCTGCTACGACTAGTGAACTGCTTAGCCCACGGTGCCCCCAGGGACACAACGTGGATGCAATGATTCTTAATTCTCCAGATTTCTAGACTTTTGTTTTTGGTAAGTGTCAACATATCTTATCACTAAAGCCAAGTAAACTGTGTGAAAGCATGTATCTGACACTCAGATGAAGAACAAAATCATTGAGATTTTCTTTCTTAAACCTTTATTCTTCACCTTACAGGCAAACGCCATTCTGACTGTGGCAATAATTGTATTTTAAGACAATGACATCGTCTCTAGAAGGGTCTCTAAACATGGACTCTGTATCTTTTCATTTTGTAAACATGAAATCATAATACAGATGCTTTTCATTTATTTTTACTTTTCATCATTTGAATATACTGTTGATGGTATGGGTGAGGTGTTCATTTTTATTAGTGTATAATGCTTCAATGATAAATATGCCATAGTGTATTTATTTGTTGTTGTTGATGGGATCACTGTGAGTAAATATGGCTCAGTGGCAGTGGGTTCTGTTTGCAGTTTATTGTTGATGGGTCACTGAGTTACTTCCCAGTTTGAGGCATCACAAGTATCCATTTTCCCTATGTATTTGTTTCAATGTTCTAACAAAATTGTTAGATTGTTCTAACATTGTCATAAAATTGAAATTGTCAGCATCATTTACTTTTATGTGTTGAGTTTTCTCTCCCATTTGGTCACCTCTAGTGAACTAATAGCAATCTATGCCTCCTCAAACTTTCTGTGAGAGTTAAAAGAGATATCACGCAGGTGGACCGTCATGTCTTCTTCCTATTCATATAAACTAGCTTTCAGATGCTACATGAGATTTGACATTTGTTTATTTTTTTTCTTTTTGTTCATTTTGGCTCCAAATATTTAAAAGATTTTATGTGCTTACTCTGTTATAGATTTAAATGGAAAGGTCTTATTTGTGGGGTTAATTATGAATATTTTATCTTTAGGTATTTGAAAGAACAAATGATTACTTCTTCATGTGGTTAATATGCAGATCATATCTTAGGTAAATTCATTCAGGCTATGAGTAATATTTTCTGCATTTCTGCCATTCTTCTCTCTCTTTTCATTAGGGATTTGTATAGCCCAGTCTGTTTATAAGACCGGTGCATAGGTTTTCTTTCTTAGGCAGGCATGCTCATTTGCTGTGCTTCACTTAATTCCATTCACACACCCCACCGTGGACAGATCCAGGGATGGCAGCAAGCCCACATCAAGCGACTCTGCCAACACCACTTTGCTCGCACTGTGTGCCCCGATGGGAGCCCGGGGCCATCCTTTCATAATTCTTGCAATGTTTCTAATATTTTCAAAGTGCATTCCACATTTAATAGATTAGAGTGAACATAACTTTTATGTCATTAAGAGCTGTCGAGTCGGCATAGCTTTTATAGGCACCAGGAAACCAACTTTTCTATGGTCTATGAAACAAACGAACAAAAAGCGTGATTCACATTTTCGAGCTGTTAGCTTTACCATGGTGATTTGGTACTGAAACTGCAGTATCTCTGAGATGTGCATGTGCTTCATCGAATCAAAGTTATGTTAGCCTCATAAGATCAATTGGTAGTGCTCCCTTTAATGATACTCTTGCAGAGATTCCCAAACTTATATGGTCTACTGTCCTCCTAAAAAAAATTCCTCATGACCTCCCTTGCAATGAAAACCTTTTGTACTCCAGCCCAGAATCCAGGATAAAGTGTAGGTATCTGCTCTTACAATGCCCTTAGATCATTCCACACACCACCGGGGGCGGGGGCGCTCACTTTAGGAAACTATCCTTTTGGAGGAATGTGAAAATATTGAGAGAAAAGAAAATAAGAAGAAAACCTCTTGTCTTGACTTGTTTGATGGAACCCTGACAGCTTAGCAGATTATGAGTTACATATATATGTTTAATTTATGTTCTGTAGTTGATATAAACTATTTTTTCCTTTTTTTGGGGGGGCGGGGATCACTGCCTCTGGTGGTCATGGGCCCTTCCCAGCGCTGCTTCTGGGAGTCACCGCTGCATTTGAACCGCCAAGCCTGTGGGCCGCACTCCCACACTCAACCACTTAGGCCACCAGGGCTCAGCCCGATATAAACTATTTTAATATCCATTCCTTTCAGAAGATCTTTCAATTTTAGCATGATTTTTCCTTTGGCATAGGTTATTATAGGATATTACTAATTTGCAAACTTTAAGATGTTTTATATTGAGGTTTTTCCTGCTGATTCCAACCACATTTAAAATCATAAAGCAGACATTGTGATTTAAACCCCATATACATATATAAATTGCTTTGTAGACCAGTGTAAGGAAAACATTTAAAAATATTTCAAATGAGTTTTAAATAATATGACTGCTAGTTTGTGTTCCCCTAACTTTAGAAAGCCATTATATTAAAATTTATATTTTTATTTATTAGCATATTTATTGATTTTTTTCTGCTTGTTTTATCATTTTACTGAGATATTTTTATCCAAAACGTCTACTTTTATTGTGAATGTCCTTATATCCATATTCATTTTGTCAATTTAAATATGTGTATGTTTATATATATACATATTTGAGACTACATCACATTACATTATTGGGTACAAACAAATGGACAATAATAATATTCTGCAAAGTTTATCACAACACAGAGGGTTTTAGAGTAAGTTTTGTTTTTGTTTTCACACTAATTTAGCTCTCTGGGTTTTATTTCTATGGCTTATTATTTTAAATTATTGTTTTTGTGAAATATTTTAGAATTTTTTGCATTTTGCAAGTATTTTCCCTAGAAAATAGTTTGATTATGCTTCTCTGAAATTCAGTTTCTATTTGTTTTTAAATGAAGTTTGTAATCTAATGTTATATACTGCTTTTCTCCTCTAAGAGTTATCAAGTTGTAGACGAGTTTTGCCATTCTAGTGTGTGTAAGAGAGCCATTTCAGAAGCAAAAAGAGAGAATTCTAGGACCATCAAGGAAAAAGCTGCCAGAAGATGATGCCAAACGGAGAGTAGAGGAAAAAGAGCAGAGCGGTCGTGCTGCTGAGACCATGAAGCAGTGAGACAGAGAAGTAATAATAATCATGTGCAATAGAAAAAAACACTGCCTAACCTTGTGCCTATTCATAATTATCATTATGCTTGAATAGCACTATATCATCAATATCAGTGTGAGAGTTTGTGGAAGAGAAAGGTAATACAGGTTTCTACTGACTAAATTATGCATCATAGCAGAGTGATAATGTAACTCTGAGAGAGGGTCATGAAAATGTATTGGTGCCATGTGAGCTGAAGGCAAACAGCTATTGGTGATTCTTCAAAAACAGAATTGAGGCAAAAAAATATTGACTAGATCAATGACTCCATACCAGGCATCTGGAGAATTTACTCAAGCAATGGAATCAAATCTGGAACAGTCGCTGCAACTACAGTCTTCATCTAGTTAAGTTTACGGTCATTCTCCAAGGTCTGTCTGCTTTGTGTGGAGGTCAGATAAGTGCATTAAATGATGGTATGGTGAGAACCACTGCATCCTTCATGTCTGAGATAATCAGTAATCACTACAATCCTTCCAAGAATGCAGTATTGCTTTTTATTTACTAGTTTCTTAGTAGAAGCAGTTCTAATGACATCACAGAGTTTTCCTTATTCCACATATCATGGATCTAACATGGTGGTTCTACCAGTTGCTGAGCAAAACTTTTCCAGTTATGCATTCTGGATCCATGGAAATGACTACAGGATTTATTTAGGACCCACTGTGAGATTAATTTGAGACAAAATTTGAGATAAAATTTAATAACTTGATCACTTATACCTCCACTGTGATAGTTAAGGTTTATTGTGCCAACCTGGCCAATAATCACATGCAGGATTCATTGAAGAGCAGAGAGATAAGTAGTTTGGTGAGTCTTGCCCTTCTTGTTCTCTGGTCTCTTGTTCTCGATGGTCAGACCAGTGTGTAGATTCCTTAGCTAGTTCTTTGCCTCAACTGGCCAGGCTCACTTCCTGCAAGACCTCCCTGAGGAGAAGTCACATGGACCTCCCCTGATGCAGCCCTGGGTTGGGATGCTTTCTTACTGTACACTTATCTTTTATATAAAGTTCTCTTATATAGTAATCCTATATATATATATATATATATATATATGTTTATGAATTTTGTTTCTCTAGTCTACCCAGATTAGGTCTCTCTACCCCGACTGGTTGGTTTTCAAAATATTTTAGGTCTCCTTGGATTAATATCAATTCAGAGTCAATGTCTAGTAATTCCTAAAAATGTCAGATTATTTCTTTTCCACCAGTGAATGATAAATTTATAAAATGCCATAGATCCTTTTGGGGAATACTGAATGAAAGAATATCAGAATGCATTCTTCGTGGTATGGCAAGATCCGTCTTCAAAGGGAATCAGCCTCCCCTTGATTCTAAGGCTTGTGGATCTGCAGAGTACCTTACATTAGAAAACCGATGAAAACGTCCTAGTTTTCTATTTGGTGATTCAAATTGATAGCCTTACTTGCCTAGACGTTTTCCATTTGTACTAACTCACTACTTCACTCGTATGGACACTGCCTAAATAGCCAGTGCCATCGTCCTATGCAAGTAAGGCTCCTCTTATAGCCAATCTGGAAAGGTAAGGGGCAGAGAGAGAAAAATCAAATGGCTCACACAGTGACTATTGTTATTGTTAGGTACCATAAGGTCAATTCCTACCCATATCAACCCAATTCTATCAGAAAGAAATTCATCAGGCAAATGGTTCACAGAGGGGTGTAATTGCTGATGTTGTTGTTGTTGTTAGGTGCCACTCTAGTAAATCACCCCGTAGAAACCCTATAAACCACAGAACTAAATACTGTCAAGTCCTGTTCCATACTCACCATTGTTCCTGTGCCTGTGCCCATTGATGCGCACTATGTCAATCCACTTCATCAACATGTGTGGCAGTCACCTAACCTGGTGTCAGTTTGAGGATTAAGAGTGTAGGAGTGGAGTCTAGCCTGTCAATCTGGAGGTAGCCAACGAGACCTCTGTGTGGACATGGCCTTCTCCTGAGAATCCTGGGAAGTGTGGCAGTTGCTTCTTGGAGGCAGGAGACAATATCTCTCTGCTCACTTCCTGGGAGACATTGCAGCTGACATGACACATAGCAATATGTTGATAGACTCTGAAAACTGCTGAAACTGGAGGAGCCATGGAGAGAGCCCTGCCAGTGCTGAGATGCTTTTACCACCACTGGATGCACAAGACTCTGCACCCACTGGCCTGTGGTTGTCCTGGAGGCATTGCTTGTGCTTCATAAGTCTGAAGAAGACTTTCTAGATTGGTATCAGAGATACCAATGGCTAAATCACACTCCTGACCTTGGAATGGACTGGTTTGGGATGTTTTCTCAATGTTCAATTGTTCTTGTATATGAACCTCTTTCTTATACACATATGCCTGTTTATGAATTTGTTTCTCTAGTCCACCCAGCCAGCACAAAAGGATGCATCTTTTTTGCTACCCCTCCACTTTACTTAGTATGATGTCCTTCTTCAAGGACACACATTTCCTGGCAATATGCGCGAAGCTATGCCTAAGGTTTCCAGTAGCTTCTTCCCCCAATGAAGGGATCTGGGTCCCTCTCCATTGTCTGGTCTCTTTCAGGAAGCTAGAATGGAATGTGCCCATTCTGGGTGACCCTGCTGACATTTGAAATACCAGTGACATAATTTCTGGCATAAGAGCAACACAAAAGCCACCAAAGTACAACAAGTTGACAGATACACGGTAGGTTGTTCTTATTAGTTGTCAAACCATTTCTTACAGATAACATCCCTTTGCACAAAACAATGCGCAGTGCTGTGACATCTTAAAATTATTTCTATTCTTGAGTACACAGTTGCTGTTACCATGTCAGTCCATTTTATGAGGCCTTTCCTCTTTTTCACGGCCCTTCTATTTTATGAATCATGGTGTCTTTCTCTAAGGACAGATCTCTCTCAATCAATCAATCCAGGATATTTTATTTTGTGTATATATCAGATGAAGTTGTTTGTTTCCAACTGTTTGCTATTTCAGATTTTGTTGCCATGAATCAAATCTATTCTTGATATGTTTAAATAACTCCTATAGAACAAGCTCAAGGATGCGTTTTAGCTCTCATGGACTTAACATTTTCTCCAGCTTCAACTTGAACTCCTATATGAGAAATCGATGGGCTGTTCCACAGTCAGTCTTTGACCTGTTTTTTTCTGTTAATAATGAGCTTCACCATGGTCAGATGTGGTTGATGTGTTTTCGGTGTATTCTGTATGACAAACTACACATGTACAGTTAACTTTCGTGCTGTTCGAAAAAGCTATTCGTGATGAAAAGTTCATGGACCTCGAACAGTCCTCTTATGGAATCTCCAGATCCATTCTATCACGAAGGTCATATTTTTCCAATTGATGATCCTTCCTTTTAACAGTCCTTTCCAGCTTACTAATGCTTGTCATATCAATGTTTATGCATTTTATTTCATTTTGGACTTTTGATTTTTCTAGGCTCATACTACACACATTTGAAGTTTCAATTATTAATAGCTGTTCAGGGGTTCCAATAAGATGATGACTGAGTAATAAGCACCAGAGGGTTTCTGGAAATTTTTACAGGAGTACCACTGACAGGGAAACTCCACTCTATCAGTCACAGAAACAGCATCATAAAGTTAAGTAGACTGAGATCATCCATGTTGTGAAGAGCTTTAACCCTGCCACAGTTACATCCAGTGCCAGGCTACCTTGGCTGGTCCAAGAGCTTTACTTCAACACCTCCACAGCTGCTACAGCCTTTGGGCAGGATTTCAACTCTTCCAGCCCCAGTGTCAGGGGGTGGGAGCTCATCTATTTCTTTCCTTTCCCACCCTCTCTTCTCTCTTTGCATGTAGCTGGTAGAATTCCAGTTCTTTTCCCAATGGTCTTCAAATGGCTGTGGATTCTGCCCACTCCACCCCCGACGCATCCACAACCTACACATGGCTGGGAGAATTTCCTCCCACTTTTTGCAGCGTTGTGCACTACCTAAGGCAGCCCTTCCAGCTCTCTGCAGTGCTCCACGCCATGACAGGAACCTCTGTCCAGCCTCTATGGCATTCTTTCTGCTTAGGGAAATTCTGCCCATCCTCCATAGTGCTCTACACTACAGTGGACACCACCTCCCCACCACCCTAGAATTCCACACCACAGCAGGCACCCCTGCATGCCCTCCAAGGTGCTCCAAACAGCCGTGGGCCACATTGCCATGGTTTCATATGGGATCATCCAGTGAAGTGCCATCCTCATGGCCCACAACCATCTGACTAATGTCTCCTGGGAACAGCATCCAATAGGCTCTCCAAATAATGGAATACTGGTTCGCTAAGGAGAGAGTGAGTCTACAGTGGGATAAAGCTGTAGCCCAACCTCCAAACCTCTCTACCCCCCTCCCCCATTGCAGTTAGCTGTCGACAGTCTGCAAAGGCAATCCTTTAAATCTTCTAAAGTGAGGGTCCAGTGCTCTTCCACTGTCTGGAAAATGGACTTTGGATTGATATTTTGTTACAAAGTCTCCAGCAATTAGAGCAGAATCAGCAAAATAATCCTATTAATAGCAAGTGAAAAGAAATAACAAAAAAATGAGGCAGAGGTGAAGAGGTGGGAAAACAAGAAAACAATGCAAAATACCAGTGCAACAGAAAGCTGGTACGTTGTAAGAATTAACAGAATCGACAGAGTGTTGGCAAACCAAACCAAAGAAAGGAAGGAAGGAACATCAATAACCAGGATTAGGAATGAAGTCGGAGAAATCACAACAGATCCTAATGAAATTAAGAGATTAATTACAGAGCACTATCCAGGTTTGTACTCCAATGAATTTAACAACTTGGAAGACTGACAAATGCTTGGAAAAATTCCTCTCTAGTTGATCCCAGATGGACATCCATAACCTCAACAGACCCATAAATATAAAAGAAATAGATAATGTCATCAAGGAACTACCAACTAAAAAATGCCCCAGGACAGATGACTTCAATGGAAAATATTACCAACATTGAGGGGAAAACTGACACCAGTCATACACACTCTCTTTCAGAGCATAGAAAGGGACAGGAAGCTCTCAAACACTTTGTATGAAACTAATATAGCTCTGATACCTAAAGCAGGCAAGTGTCCCACAAGAATTGATAACTATAGACCAATAGCTCTAATGAATACCTATGCAAAAATTCTTAACAAAATAATGACCATTAGAATACAAACATATATATATATATATATATATATATATATATATAAAATAATTCATCATGACCAAATGGGATGCAGGGATTCCAAGTGGGATTCCAGGGATACAGAGAAAGTCAATCAACATTGTTCACTACATTGAAAATAAAATGAATAAGAATCATAAGAATAAGAATAATATTAATATGATAATATTAATAAATGCAGAAAAAGCATATGACAATATCCAACACCCATTCATGTTTAAGACACTCAAGAAATTAGGAATGAAAGGAAAAAATTGCTCAATATAAAACAAGACATATATAAAAACCAACAGCCGAGATAGTAGGAGAGAGGTCAATGTGTTTATATTTATACGTTAAGTATTAAGATAGCAAGTGGACTTCAGGCCTCTACTCGAGGCCTTTCTTAACACAAGAACATTTTGTTCTAATAACATGGCACTCTGTGATACTCACTTTCCCGAAATGACCACTGACTACAAAATAGGTACATGAGCAAATTTGGTGAAAAAAGCTATGGTGTCCAGCTATCAAAGGATGTAGTTTCTGGGGTCTTAAAGACTTGAAGTTAAACAAACAGCCATCTAGCAGGGAAGAAAATAAATCCACAAGGAAGAAGCACACCAGCCTGTGTGAGCATAGGTATGGATGGGAGCAGGCATCAAGTATCAAAATATCCAAAACCAAAGAATTGTATAGATGTGAAGAGGGGAGTGGAGTGGATACATAAAGCCCATCTCTAGACAATTAGACATTCCTCTATAGAGGGATTCCAAAGAAGAGATGATTCAACCAGAGGACAGTATAGCTACAACAAAACACTTATACCTCTAGTTCTTCAACGCTTCCTCCCCTGCTCCGCACTACCATTAGCCAGTTCTATTTTATATATCTTGCTAGACTGGAGTACACACAGTGGTTCAGATAAGAGCTCTTGACACATGGAATTCAGAACAGCTAAAACTCCCGGAACCGTAGTGGGAGTAGCAACAGGGGCTAGTGGGGAAGGGGTTGAGAGGGGAGATCCATCAGAATGTTGGTTATATAGCCACCCCACCCCCCAGGGTATGAATAACAGAAAGGTGGGAGGAAGGAGACAGCAGACAGTCAAAGGCATGCGATAACAGCAATAATACATAATTGATCAAAGATTCACAAGGGTCGGAGTGTGGGGAGGGGACAGTAAAAATGAGAAGCTGATACCAAGGACTCAAGTAGAAAGAAATTGTTGTGGAAAAGTTCATGGCAGCCTATATACAAGTGTGCTTAATAATCTTGAATGATGGGTTGTTATAAAATATGTAAGAGCCCCTCAATAAAGTTATTAATTAAAACAATATAGATATAGATACATTAAAATATATATAAATATGAGTGGGAAAATTGATGTCTACAGCCATTTCTTCTTATTTTGAGTTCTGCTTGTTATTAAATGAAGGCGCTAAAAGCTTTAGTCCATTTATGTCATTATAGTTGACTATTTTGATAGGGCTTCTCAACCTCAGCAATATTTTGAGTGCTTTTTACCTGATGGGCTATTCTTTTGTCAGTATATGTGATAGTATTCTGTCTCTGTTCATGAGATTTTCAGTATTTGATATTGTTCCACTACGATTCTTAGTTTTGTAGTGGCTAATTTCACAGAAAGGGATAGTCTGTTCCTTCTTTGTAGTCTGTTCTTAGTTTGAAGGCTTCACTGAAACCTGTTCATCGTGGATGACCGTGATACTATTTGAAATTTCAGTACCACAGCAACATACAAGCCTACAGTGTGGCAATCAGACAGATAAATGCTGGACCATGGGCATACAGGTTAGGGTTTTCAATACATATTTTAAGAGACATATTTTAATCCATGACATTTTCTATTCTATCTAATTGTGGTCTGGCTCTGTAATTGGTTTTAAGTAAAGTCACCAAGCCAGGAAACAGCCTGACATTGTTGTAGCAGTAGAATAAGGAAGTGACAAAACACGCTGGGAATCCTGTTGTGCACTTTAATGATTTCTCCTTCTAGAAGCAAAAAAGGAAAAAAAAGAATGTCCCAAGAGATATACCAATTTGCTGAGAGAAATTATTCCCTCAGAAAATGTGACCTAATTTTTTAATATAAATCTATCCATAGGTATTAGCTGAATATTTAGTATGTTTCCAGCATTGAATCATTGCTAAGTCTACAAGTATATGACAATGTATCTGAAACAGTGTTAAGAATTTATAAGTTTTTTTGTTTGTTCATTTTAATTTCCTCTCTGTTGGAAACCTATAATTTTACAATAGGCAATAAAATTAATTACTCAGAAAATGAAATTAATAAAGAAAAAAATTATTACCATAATTTTTATAGTTAGATTCAACAGCAGTAACATTACATTTCCTTCAAATAATCAGATAATAGATTATAGAGAAAAAAAGAAAGAAAATTAAATGGCACATTTTCCTTTGAAATTTTCTCTCACTGAGATTCATAGAAAAATTTAATATTGCATTTGAGTCTATAGGTTGCCCACAATACAATTAAAAAAAAAGTCATGAGTAAAATCATTTTATTTTTCTATTCTTACATTCCCAGTTGAAGGAGACATCCTATGAATTAGAATATGAAGTTTCTAATGTAGCTCACAAACTTTCTACTTGTTTATTTTCTACTATTGGTTCTGTCAGTAACATCGTTCACATGAAATAATAAAGTATGTCAATTATTTACAAGTTCATTGGAAGGATATCAGTTTTAAAGGTGTATTTTATGTTGATAGTTATGCAAGAAATAATTTTAAAGAAATTTCAGCAAGCTTAAGACATCTACTTTAAATTTCCATCCAGGATGAAGAAAGTGATGGTACATTTTACAAATTCATCTTAAATTCTTCATCAGTGCAACTATTTACTATGTAAGTGATAACTAAATTTTAATTTAACCTATAGGGACAAAAGTCGATTTTGATTTTATTAGTATCTAGAAAGTGCATTGTGCCATTCACCTAATCTTGTGTCAATCTGAGGATTAAGAATGTAGGGGTGGAATTTAACCTGTCAATCTGGAAATAGTCAATGAGACCTCTGTGTGAGCATGGCTTTCTCCTGAGAATCCTGGGAAATCTGGCCATATTTGCCTCTTGGAGGTGAGAGACTCACTACTCAGTCACTTGGAGATGCTCTACTGACAGGACACATGGCAACATGCTGATAGACTCTGAGCTCTGGAAACTGGTGGTGCCACGAGGAGACTCCTGTCAGCCCTGAGATGTTTCTGACAACACTGGATACACAAGAGTCTTTGATTCTCGTGGAGGCATTTCATGTACTTCGTTAGTTTGAAAAGGAATTCTAGATTGATATCAGACATATGGGCTAATATTTGACCTATGACCTTGGACTGGACAATGTTCGATTCCTCCTTATATAAACCTCTCACTTATATACATGTGTGCTTATGAATTGGTTTTTCTAGGCTACCCAGATTAACACATTCATATTCTTCTGATAGAAAAGTAACTGAGACTTCCTCTCAAATTGGTGCTTTTTGATAACTTTCATGTATTTGAAATTACTGATTCATCATATACTTCATTGATAACTATGGTTAAATTCTGTATTTTATCATAAAAATCTATGGAAAATTTCTTTCTTCTGATTTCTCACTTGCAATCTTACTTGCTGTGTTGGTCCGGGTCCACTAGAGAAACATATTCATAGACACTTATATGTATATAAGAAAGATGTTTATATACGAGAGCAATTGAACATTGAGAAAACACCTCAGCCTAGTCCAGTCTAAAGTTTTAAGTCCGATATCAGCCCAGATGTCTGATACCAATCTATAAGTCCTCTTCAGAGTCATGAAGCACATGCAATGACACCAGAATAATCACAGGTCAGTGGATGCAGAGTCTTGTGTATCCAGTATTGGAGAAGCATCTCAGTGCTAACAGGGGCCTCTCTGTGGCTTCTCAACCATCTCAGCACTCGCAGGAGTCTCTATGTGACTTTTTTTTGCTTCAGAGGTCTGGTTCCACCAGGGTAAGCCCATGGGGCTTCTCCTCCGGGATGTCTCACAGGGAGTCAGCCTTGTGTCTTGTCAGTAGAGCATCTCCAAGGGACTGAGTAGTGATTCTCTCACCTCTAAGGGGGGGAGGGGGACTATGGCAGATTTCCCAGAATTCTCAGGAGAAAGCCATGCCCACACCGAGATCTCATTGGCTATCTCCAGATTGACAGGCTAGACTCCATCGCTCTACTCTTATTCCTCAAATTGACACCAGATTAGGTGACTGCCACACCTGCCATTGAAAAATACCACATTCCTTCCTTCACTGAAGAATTAAGATCATTAAAAACAACAATTCCATAAAAGTAAAAAAAATTAATACTCACTGTAGAATGTTGACATGTTAACATAAAATTAGTTTCTTTTAATGCACAATTACTGAGATTTTAGAAATATAATTCAAACACTTTGACCATATTTTTTCTTAGTGGCCATAATATATCAGCATACAAGAATGTGTGATACACTTTCATATTATCTTATGCCAAATAGAATAATCTCAAATTTAACAATGTGGCTTTCAGCAGTTCATAATTTTACAACATTGATTTTTTAATGATGTTGATTTTTTACCTTTGTTCTTAATATGTAAATATTTCAGTGAGACAAAGGGTAGATTTTGGTGCATGCTTCTTTATCTGAATAATTGCTCCAGAATGTTTACTAGAATTTATACCTATACACCAATATAAATGTTTTGTGGACTTCTGGAAACAAATTAGTCTTAGAGAAAACACTTCCTGTATGTTATTAGACATGAGGATGGCACAAAAAAAGTCTCCCTTCCTATCAATCAATCATAGTTATTGTTAGGTGATGTCGACTTAGGGCCAATCCATAACTACTTTATGTACAACAGAATGACACACTTCTCAGTCCTGTGCAATTGTTGAATACTTAAGCCAATTGTTAAAGCTACTTTGTCAAACTATCTCCCTAAGTATCTTCCTATTTTTCCCTGTCCCTCTTCTTTGCCAAACATTATGTCCTTCGCCAGGGTCTATTCTCTCCTGACAACATGTGCAAAGTATGCTTAAACAAAGTCTCACCATCCTTTCCTCTTTGCAGTAGCCTCATCTTCCAAGATAGACTGGTTTATTCTTTTAACAGTGTATTTTCAATGTTCTTCTCCATTATCATAATTCAGATGCATTGATTCTTCTACAGTTTCTTTATTGAATTTCCAACTTTCACATTCATAAGAGGCAACTGAAGTTACCATTACTTGGTTCAAGTACAATTTAGTCCTTATATTAACCTGTTTGATTTTCAATGAAAGATCTCTAAAGCGATCATGTCAGTCATGTACTCTTATGTCAATTTTAGGATTAAGAATGTAGGGGTGGAGTCTAGCCTGTCACTCTGGAGATAGTCAATGAGACCTCTGTGTGGGCCTGGCTTTCTCCTGAGAAATCTGGGAAATATCGCAGTATTTCCCAATGAGAGGTGAGAAACTTATGACTCAGTCCATAGGAAACATTGCAGGTGAAAAGACACATGGCAGCATACTAATGGACCCTGAGTCCTGGAAGTTGGATGGGCCATGGGGAAGGCCCCTGTCAGCGCTGAGATGCTTCTGCTGCCACTGAATACACAAGATTTGCACCCACTGACCTGTGATTGTGCTGGCATTCTTGCAAGTGCTTTGGGAGTCTGAAGAGGACTTTGTAAATTGGTATGGTACATATGAACTAATATCGGACTTATGACCTTGCACTGGACTGGGTTGAGATATTTCCTCAATGTTCAATTGTCCTTGTATAAAAACCTTTTTTCTTATACACAAGAGTGTAACTTGTTCCTCCTGTCTACCTTGACCAACACAGAGAGCTTGTGCAGCAGATTTACCCAATGCAATGAATCTTTTGATATCTTGACTGCTGCTTCCATGAACACAGATTGTGAATCCAAGCCAGACAAACAATCTGCTTAATTTCAACCCTTCTCAATCATTCCATGATGTCACCTATAGGAAAATTTTTTAATGCTTTTGGCTTTCTTTACAAGGAGTTTTAATCTGTATTAAAGGCTAAAAAAATCTTGTACCCTAATCAGCTAGTACTTTAATTTATCCCCATTTTAAGCAATCAATCTTTTTTTCTTCAGCCTTCTTTATTCCATGTCCAACTTTCACATGCTTATGAGGCAATTGAAGATACCGTTACTTGGTTAAGACACACATTAGTCCTGAAAGTAACATCTTTGTTTTTCAATATTCTAAAGAGGTCTTGTGCAGAAGATTTATCTAATACAATAAGTCTTTTTGTTCTATTCATTTTTGCTTCCATGCGCATTCTTTGTGAATTCAAGCATGATAAAAATCCTTGACAACTTCAACCTTTTCTTTATTTATCTTGAAGTTATCTCTCAGTCGATTTTGGAAGGTTTTGGTCTACCTTACATTGAAATATACTCTATATAAAAGCCTGTATTCTTGTTCTTCATCAGTAAATGCCTGAAGTTCTCATTTTCAGCAGCAAGGTTTTGTCATCCGCATATCATAGGTTGTTAATAAGTCTTCCTTTAATCCTGAGGCCAAATTATTATAAAAATCAACTTCCCTGAACATGTGCTCAGCAAACAGACTGAAGAAAGAAGTTGAGATGGTATAGCAACCCTGTCACTCACTGTTATTGATTTTAAATCATGCAGTGTTCCCTTGATCTGTTTGCACACCTTCTTGATCCATGTACAAGTATCTGTTGAGCACAATGAAGTATTTTGGAAAACACGTTCTTCTTAAAGTTATTCATAATTTGTTATGACCCACACAGTTAAATGTCATGGCAGAGTCAATAAAACACAAGTAAATATCTTCCTGGTATTTTGAGCCAAGATCCATCTTTTCATCAGCAATGATTTTCATTCTTCCACACCCTCTTTTGAATCTGGCCAGAACTTCTGTCAGCTACCTGTCAATATACTGCTAAGTTGTTGTTAAATGATACTGAGCATAATTTTACTTGCATATGATGATATGATTCTATAGTTTGAACATCGGGTCACTTTTCTTATCAATGGGTACAAATAGGTGTCTCTTCCTGTCACTTGGCCAGGCTAGGTAGCTGTTTTCTAGAATTCCTGGCATTGACAAGTGAGTGCTTCTCAGCTTGTTGAAATATTCAATTGGTGTATATACTGTCTCCTGAAATAGAGGATTATTGACTAGTTCTTTTAGGTACAGTGCCTCTTTTGATTCTGTCTTCTTTTGATGCTTCCTGAATCATTCAATATTTTACCCATAGACTCTTTCAAGATTGCAAATTTAAGACATGAGTATTTTCTTCAGTTCATTTATTTTAAGGTATGCCAAGCATGTTTTTCCTTTTTTGGTTTTATAATTCTGGGTCTTTACATATTTCCTTATAATATTTGGCCAATTTCTAGAATCATGTTCAATTGAAGTAAAAGACTAAAAAAAAGGAGAATTTGAGGATGATATAGGACTGGAGGCCATTTGTTCTGTGGTATATCTTTTATTTCAATCTCTTTAAGGAAAAAAAACAAAAAAATATCTGAAAGAAGGCTAAGAATCATGTGGTACATCCTCAAGAGGAATAACAGTTGTGATATGAAATCTAGAACAGGAAGAGAATTTAGAAATTTTTCAAAGAGTGATAGGAAGAAAACTTTCTTGACATCATGAAAGACGGGGAGACATGCAATCAAGAAATGGAACATCACAAAGAATTGGAAACAACTTAATTTCCTATTGATAGATGGGTGGATTCGTAAACTAGCATATGCATACAGTGAATTACTATGCATCACTAAAAGGCACTGAAGATCACATGAAGCAAGTCATTTCATGAGAAGGATTGGAGGAAATTATGCTAAGAAAAGTTAGCCAATCAAAAAATGACAAGTACAACATGTGTCTCCTGAAGTAAATATAATCAGCACAATAGGGATAGAAGAAAAGTCTCTTATCTCACGATATAGAGGTTGAGCTTTAAGCAGTTGGATGGAAATCAGACCAAACCCAAGGAGGTACATATTATTCCAACACAAAGAATGTGAAAGAGGAAGGGGAAAAAGAAAGGGGAGATGATGGCAAAGGGGGTGCAGGGCACTAGCCCACTCTGTGGAGATTATTGGCTATGTCTCCACAGAATTAGGAAAGTGCATATGGATCCCATCACAGCACACCAAACCTTGAGGACAACATGACAACGTGGAGAAATGCATGAAAAGCATAGGTTTCAAGACCAGTTCCAGTCAAAGCATAATTGATTGATCACCTCCCTAGAGGTATGTGCTACAGAAAGAAAAACATTAAACTTACAGGTTGGGGAGAGAGACCAGTATGACATACCCACAAAGAAGCAAACTAAGAAGGAAAAAGAGAGAGAGAGAGAGATGGTCTAGACCTCATATTACACACCAAGCCTGGAGAACAATGTCCCTGCATAAAGCTGCTAAGGCAGAGAGAGAAGTATAAGACCAAGAGTGCTCGAGACATGATGTCCCCTCACTGGATCATACTGAGACTGAAGACAATACTGGAGACACACGGTAGAAAGTTAGTCCTGTCTGAACCTCGTGCAGTGGGGCAAACCAAGAGGGGAACAAAACAGATCAGCAATGAGTGCAAACTAAAGTCACCAAGCCCTGAAGAGTCTCCCAAATAGACTTCAGGCAGGTCACAGAATTCCTTCGAGACCAGTGGGGAAATAGTTCTAAAGGTTAGTGGACAGACTTGGAATTATTCATGCTTCCCTCACCTGTCCCACTCCACCCAATCTTTTGTTTTCTTTTTGCTTGATCTTTGTTATTGTAGGTTTGCCTATTTATATAAGATAAACTTGGGAAGCAAGCTTGAGATGAAAACAATGGGACCAATGATCCTGGGGGGCACTTGGGTGAGAAGGAGGCAGGGAAGGGAGTGGTGAGCAAATAACTTAGACAGGGGAACAACTAAGGAATTAAAATTAACTGCAAGGAAGACATAGAGACCCTGGTGGTGTTGGAACAACACCATTCTAGATGAGAGGTATTACGAAGAGGCAGATGTAGGGCGAGCATGATGATGGAGCAGCAGGAAGGTAAAAGGAAACAGAGGAAAGATCTAGGAAGCAAAGCTATGGATAAAGTTGTAAGCACAGGTGTGTATGTATGTAAATAAACTAATAAAAATAGAGGTATTGACCTAGCTGCATATATTTATTTACATGGCCATACACTGAGGTAGTGGGTGAACTTTAGGCCTCTGCTCATGCCCTCCCTCAAAGCTTTGTTCTAAAACCCTGGCATTCTGTTATGCTCACCGCCCAGCACAATTGCAGAAGACAAATTTGGTGCATAAACAAATGTGGTGAAGAAAGTGATGGTGTCTGGATATCAAAGATATAGCATTTGGGGTCTTATTGTCTTAAAGTTAAACAAGTGGCAATCTAGTAGAGAAGCAACAAGCCTACATTGAAGAAGCACACCAGCTTGTGAAATCATGAGGTATTTATTGAGACCCAGAAACAGACATCAGAAGACCCAAAATAAACAACAAACAAATCATAGTGTTGAGAACAAGTGTGGTCAGAGCAAAACCCAAAACCCATCTGTAGACAAGGATACATCCCCTTACGGAAAGATCACAAGGAAGGGATGAGTCAACCAGGGAATAGTAAAGTGCTGATGAAGCATACAATATTCCTCAGGCTCCTTGAGGCTTCCTCCTCCCCTACTATCATGACCCCAGTATTGTCTTTTACTGCAGGCTAGACCAGCGCATGTGCACAGGTGTAGATAAGAAGGTAAGAACTCATGACACAAGAAACCCAGTAACATGTTTGGATGTAGTGATACCAAAAGGGTAGTAGGAGGAGGAGGGAAAGAAGGGGGAGCAGATTGACATGATTTACAAATAATCTCCCCCACCCAGGGGGATGAATAGCAGAAATCATGGGGGGAGTCAGCAGTTGGTGTAATATATGAAAATAACAACAATTCATAATATATCAAGGTATCATGTGGGTGGGGGGAAGGGATGGAGGAAAGAGGAGCTGATACCAAGGGCTCAATAGAAAGTAAATGTTTAGAAAATGATGATGGCAACTAATGCACAAATATGCTTGATACAATTGATGCATGCTTTGTTAAATGAGTTGCACGAATCCCCAATAAAATGAGATTTGTTGTTTGAAAGAGCTGACCTTGTGCTTAGTAGCTCAATGCATAACGCACTATGTCACTAGGGTGCCGATAACACCATACACACAGGCACACACAAACAAAACAACAAACATAGAGTTGATATCAAAGAATAATGATGAATCGGTGAAACACCTCGTTAATATGGATGAACCTGTAGGACATTATGATGAATTATATTAGCCAATCATAGAAGAGAAAATATTGCAGGAGACCAGGATTGTAAAGAGTTTTAAAAAAAAGTTTTCACACTAAAAGAGATGTCCTGGTGAAATAGTGAGCTGCTCATTGAACTTCTATCCATAAAGTCAGCAGTTTAAACCCACCAACTTCTCTGCAGGAGAAAGATGTGACTTTCTGCTCTCCAAAATATTTAGAGTGTTGGAAATCGATAAGTGTAGTTCTATTGTACCTTATATGAGCATTATGAATTGGAATTGGTTTGATGGCAGTGAGTTATATTTTGTTTCTTTGTGTTTTGAGCATTGGAGAGGAAGGTGAGAGAAGGCATGAGCTATAGGGTCAGTGTGTGCTAACTTAGATGATGGGGAAGAGAATGTACAATAAAAGGGAGGCTGAGAAAAAGGTGAGAGAGACCAGGAAAACACTAGGAGGTGGAGAGGAGTTCAAGAGTTAAAGGCAACAGAGGTAAATACTGTCATATTTATACAGTTCTGCAATCTACTAATCTTTGCATTGATAGACACCCAGACTGGACAGGTGTGGTTTGGAAGAATGGAACTATATCTAAAAATGTATATGAGTTTAACAGAGGACACTTTTACATGTATATTTATCCATGTTACAAATATATTCATGAATATAGGAGATTATATAGGAGCAAGAGACATGAAATCGTCCAAGGCATAGACAAGTAACTAGAGAAAGAGTGCTTAGGGATGGGGATTCAGTCTCAAGGGATCATAGTCTCAGAGAACATCATGGTCAATTAGCCTAACATATTCCACAAATTCAATCTTCTCCATTCTAGTTTGGGAATTAGAAACTGAGCTCTTAGTTGCTGGTGAGTGTCCTTCCAAATGAAGCTATTCGCTTTTTCTTGTTCACAGGAAAAAACAGTGATAAATACCAAAGTATGGAAACAATTAGCCTAATGACCTCTTGAACAACGACAACATCAATCTCTACATCCTTAAGTCAGCGAGAACTAGATGGTGCCTGGCTACTATTGCCAACAGTTTTGAAAGGGATCCTGTAAAGAAGGCCCTTGGTAAAGGACCTTATTGGCATACTGAGTTTTGGTATGGATGTTATTTGTAAAGTCAGCAGTTTGAACTTACAAGGTATTTCACAGTAAACACTTCCCTGTTTTCAGGATGATTTAACGCCTTTGGAAACCCAAAGGCTTCCTAAAGCATCACCAGAAATCAGAATTAACTCAATAGCTGTGAGGATTTTTTAGGCATCTATTGAGAAAATCGTGGGACACAATTCGAAAGTCATAAGAGAGGCCAAGTGTATTGGTCAGCAAGAGGGAAGTGGAACTCTAAGAACCTGACCTGTAGTCAGTCACCTTTTAGGTTTGGAAGTGAACTCGCCACCATGGTTTCCTCACAGCAACCCCATAGGGCAGAATAGAATTGCTCTACAGGGTATCAAAGGCTGCACATCTTTATGGAAGCCAGCTACCTCACTTTCTTGCATGAAGATGTCACTGTTGGGTACCGTTGAGTCAGCTGCAATCCATACCCACCCCATGCAGAACAGAAGGAGACACTGCATGACCCCGCACCATCCTCACAATTGTTCCGCTGCCTGAGCCCATTGTTGTAGTCCTCTCAGTGAAGAGGATGGAGATTTTGAATCACCCACCTTTTAGGTAGTTGTTCAATGTTTAGTACACTACACTACCAAGCCTTCTACAATAAGGCTGCCCACTTTCATCACGTCGATTCCATTTCTGACCAACTCTCTTTAGACTTTCTGGGGCCATCCATCTTTATGGAAACAGATAACCTCATTTTCTCATTTGGAAAATCTGGCATGTTTGAACTTCTAACGTAGTAGTTAGCTGTCCAATACTTACCAGAACATGTCATCATGGATCCCTTTATTACAAGGCTTGTTCCCCCAAACTGAGCCTATTATAAGAAGATTTAAAAAGTAAGTTCAAATTAAAATAAACACTGGAATTTGCTTTTATATTTTGCCTTATATGAAGTTAGGTGACATTGAGATGCCAACAACAGCTGAATTTATAAGGACACCCGGGAAGACCTTACTGTGACTCTCCCTGAATAATAATAATAATAATAAAACTCTGTTATATTTAATTATCATTCCAAAGTTGCTCTTCATTAAATGACTTGGGCAGTTTTTAGGTCACTCTATTCCCAAAAGCTATGTGACATGCATTAGCCATGACCACTCAAGCATAGAGAAATTAAGCAACTATAGAAGGCATCAGGGAACTATAAAAATGCAAGGGCCGAAAATGGCAATGTAAAGTTGCAATTAAGCCTATTTTTAGTCTTCTAAGGATGGCATTCACTAATGTACATAAACTTGCAAAAACAGAACAGAATATAAATACTCATCCCAATACCTCTTAATTTGAAATTTGGAGCATATTAGAGTAATAATTTGAATGAATTGGAAAATCTTAAATTCTGCTACCGATATACTAATCATTATTACTTATCTATTAGGCATCATTTTCTCTTAATTTTCCATCATTTTGCCACCTAGATATGTGCACTGAGCAAACTGGACTCTCCACCATTTCAAAGACGGATAATGCGTAGCAGTTTAGAAAAGATAAAATCAGCCAGAGCTCAAGCCTGATTCATTCCACAAGTACCTCACGTGAGATTACCTCCTCCCAATAAAGAGGACAAGCACATCCTTTCTTAAGATGAGAGAAGTGCCATGATAATGATAGCTATGTAACATGCATTAGCCTCATGTAAGTGAAAGCTGAGGGAATTAATTAATTGGACATATCCATTTTTCTTGGTATGGTCATTCGTGGAGATTAGGGAAAGAAAAAGGAGAAAAACTCTTCAAAAATAGCATTCGATGGATTCTTTTTTTTGAGATTTTTTTTCATAATATGAAAATATGATATCTGACCATCAGGATTTGATGAAATATAAGCACACAATGAGAGGTTAGCTTAACAATGTCAGGGACTTTGTCTATTTTCTTTTACATTTGTTCATCCAAGAAGAATCTATTGAAAATCTAATAAGTATAAGGGATTGTTTGTACTAGAGTCCCAAGATGGTTCAAAACTCCATGTGGTACCCAGAGGCTGGCGGTTCAAGACCATCCCAGGGTGCCTTGGAAGAAAGGCCTGACCACTATCTACAATCAACCAGCCATGGAAAACTCCATGAAGCAAAACATCATTCTGGCACAAATTGGGTATCCATGAGTTGGAATGGAATCCATAGCAACTGGATTATTTACTTGGTTTGTGAACATGTTTACTTGGAGTGAGAAAATAAAAGTAAACACGTGTAAATAAAATAATTCTTAAAGGTAATTTAGCAAATCAACAACTTTGAGATAGAAAATAATAACTGTCAGAGCTACTTAATAGTATAGCAGAACCCTGGTACTTGACACATGGGTAGTCTGTATCATTGGATTTTGACGCAAAATGTCAAGAAAAGTTTGCATCTGAGCTCAAATAGACATCAGCATCTGACCTGATGCACATGATTTTTGTAAACAAAAGCAGTTTGTGTTTCAGTTACTTGGTGTTAATTGGTATAGTTAGTATGCATTATTTAAACCTTTTGTGGATGTATTCCAAGCATTTGGCTATAATTTTCTTAGTTTTTGTGTCTTTTTGCACTGTGGGTCCCAAGAAATAATTTTTTGAAAAGGATAATCATGATAAAATAACTGGTTAACTATGTTATCAATATTGCTGATAATTTAGTAAACCCTTTTAGAAAACAGTTAAAGAAACACCAACATCAGACCACATTAGACAGATTTAAAAAAAAAATTTTTAGAGAAAGCCAGCCAGATCGTAATGATGAAAGGCAAAGAAGGGAAAATTCTCTGTAAAAACAGCTACTGGTTGATTTTATGGAAAGGGATTCACCTTCCAAACAATGTCTCTCTCTCTCTCTCCATACTTCCTCTCCCCATCCATGTTCACAGTTCCAGATACTCATCAATCTCAAAGTATGGGCCATACTTCTGTTGTTAAAACCTTTTTAAAATACTGTATTATTTAAATTATATTACTTAACTCTGAACTTATTTAATTTGAAATTTCTGTGTAATGTTTTGTATAAAAAAGCAAGGTAAGGGTAGAAACTTGGTGGTCAAGAACAGATTAACTTGCAGTTATTTCTTTTGGGAAAAATTGATTCGGAACTGGACTGCATCATTTCTCCAAGTTTCTTCCAGAAAGGATTAGTATCAAGGTCTGGGGTTCTACGGGGTTGTCACAGAAGACCTAATCAGACATATTTTAACTAGTACATGAGACAATAGCTTCAACGATTGTCTCACACATAGGAACAAGAGTGAAGATGGTGCAACATTGCAGAGTGTTTTATTCTGCTGCACATAGAGTGGCTATGAGTCAGAACCGATTCCATGGTCCACAGCAATAATAAATGAATACTGAGGAGCTGGATAAATGAGAACAAGGGAAAGAGTCTTCAATTGAGAATCGTAAGTGCAAAGGTGAGACAGTGGGAAAGAGCTGTGTTCTAATTTGCTATATTTTCTGATGAATCCACAGGCCCTAGAAAATATAAAGCACATTTTAAGTATCCAATATTTAGTAGTAAAGTAAGTTGCTTGATGCCAAAGTTGTTTTTTAAGTTGGGAAGATTAAACAAGTTATAGATTTGATACATTCATAGGGCAATGTGCACAGTGAAAATGTTGAATGTCATAGATGAACCAAATAACTGCTTATTTGTTTGTTTTCTTCCATAGTACACTATGGAATTAATTAATTGGCTTTGTCAATGTTTTCAACCCCTTGTTATAGGTTGAAATGTGTTCCTTTGAAATATGTACATAGAATCTTAATTACAGCTCAATATAAAGAAAAACAAAATACTCACTTTTGGATCATAGATAACTTTTACTTGTACCCTAACTGTAAACATTATAGATGTCCTTGTGTTCAGCCTTTTTCCCATTTTACCTCATTCTTACTAATAGGTTCAATTACTTCCTAGCAATGCTGATGATTCCAACTTCAATTGAACTTACATATGAGCAATTGATGGTTTGTTCCACAGTTGGCTCTTCGGCTTATTTTGGGTGGTGCCACTGAGCTTCTCCTGTCTCTTCTCACAGACATCGTCAATTTGACTTCATTGCACTCCATCTGGCAAGGTCTATGTGTACAGAAACTGCTTATGTTATTGAAAAAAAAGTTATGTCCAGCTTAAATGTCACTGGGTTTGCATACTCTTGTCATATAATCTCCATCTTGGTTTTTATTACCAAGGGCATGCTTTCCAATTACCATTTCTTTCTCTTTTCCTCCAATGTTTACATTCTAATCACCAGAATTTATCAATGCATCATGATTTTATGTTTGATCAGTTTCAGAATGAGAAGTTGATGGAATACTCCAGAATTTTTCATCACTAATCTTGGCCATTGGTACAAAAATTTGAATACTAATTGTATTAACTGGACTTCCTTGTAGGTATGAAGATACTAATCTATTAGAGATGGTTAGCTCTTAGGATTTTTTTAAGGATGTCTTTTTGGCTTGAATTTGTGGCCATTCCATGTAAAGTACTGCTGTAATTTCATTTTTACTTGTATGTGATTTCCTTCAGTAATATTGTTGATGATAATTTCTCACACTCCTTTTGAATTTGTTGTTTCTGTCATGACAACCCATTTGATTTTCTGGCCCCAAATTTCATTACAGTTCATGAATGCAAAGGATCCATAGAAATTGATCTTTATGTTTCCTGTTTTAAAATTCATGACTTTCAATTCTCTCAGATTCATACCTCAGACATTCCACGCTCCACTTATTAAAAGATGCTGTCAGACATTTCATCTCGTTTTGATACTTTCCCTATCAATAAACGATAACATAATAAAAGAATGGGAACTCCTGAACAACGGAATAAATGATATGAGAAGACGTACTTTATGAAGAATAACACAGCATCAAGATTGAAGGATGACTCTTTAACAACTTGCAGTGTGTAGCTTGGTTACTGAACTAAAGTGAAGAGGACTGTATGCACTTACAGAGGAAAATGAAAGAATACAGTCTTTCATATGGGTTGTATGTCAACATTAAAGAAAAGAATGTTCACAACTGGACCAATAGAAAACATCATGATAAATTGAAATGTTTGAGGATGTTATTTCACTTGGACCTGCAATCAACGTTCATAAAAGCAGCAGTCAAGAATGTAAGTAGCTTATTGTATTTGACAAATATGTGAAGATTTTAAAGTTAAAGAACAGAAATGTCACTTGAAGACATAGGTATGTCTGAACCAATCCAAGGTGCTTTCAATCATTGTCTATGCATGGGAAATCTGAACAATGAATATTGAAGACTGCAAAGGAATTATGCCTTTGAATTATTGTGCTGTTGAAATAAAGTGTTAGAAATACAGTCAAATGTGCCTTTGAAGGACATGATTGGACTTCTCATGTAAGTTGTCCATGTAACCAGGAGAGTCTGGTCCCTTGGACAAGGATATCATGGTTGGTACAGTAAAGGGTCAGAAAAAAAGTAAAGGCGCTTCAATTAGATAGTGTGATATAGTGGCTGCAAGGAGATAGACTGAGTCAGAAACGACAACAATTTGCTCAAACATAGCAGCAATTGTGAGGATGTTGCAATGCTAGAAAGTGTTTTTATTCTGCTCTATATCAAGAAGGTATGAAACTGCAGTCTCAACAACTTACAATAACAATGAATAATGAAATTATTCATTAGAAGAAAATTTCTTAGAGGAAAATTTAGAAGAGTGAATCTTTAAATGCAATTGTGAAAATACTGATGAAAAAATTGAAAGATATACTAACATATGCGTAACACATTGTCATGGCTGAAAAGAATTCAATTGCTCTTCTGTCTGCAAACTTTCTGCAGGGTCAGGTGAGGTTATTTGAATACTTTGAATAAGTGTATATGCAGAATAATGTAAATGGACAATCCCTTGGCAAGCTTAGGGAACATTTCTTATCAGAAGACTGTGGTAATTTAACACCTGTTATAGTAGTAAATATATAAATAATGTCATTTTGTCTGAAAATTAGACTTAATATGAGGCTAGGGTGTTCTATTATGAAAAAAGTGAATGTTGTGGAACAGTTGTATGTTGTTGTTTTGTCAGTGCTGTTGTAGACCATGAAGTCAATTTAGACTCATAGGAACCCTCTAGGAACAAGTAGAACTTGCCAAGGCTGTAATTTCCTTTCCGAGGATGTAATATTTACAGAAGTATATACTCACTAGCTTTTCTTCCATGGAGAACCTGTGAGTTCATATCTGACATTTCAGTTAGCAGCCAAGCTCTTAATCATTTTCCACTAGAGATCCTTGGTAGAAAACTTGTAATGTTCCTAAATCATTGATCTTCATTAGATTTCTATGTCCATTGGTAGTTATTGAACAAAAAATGTTGAAACTTATTACTAAGCCATTGCCAAATTCGCCAAATATTAATTTTGTGACTGGACTTAGTGACTAGCCTAAACCTTTAATGTTGGTTTCATACAGTTTTAAAAGTTGTTAGTTGTTAGTGGCCATCGATATGCCCTGACTTATGGGGACTCCATGAAAAAAATACTTTTTCCATTAATGCAGCTTTCATTGATTTTCAAACATAGGTCATCAGACTTTTATTCCTTCTCCTTGTCTGGAAACTTAACTGTAACCCATTTAGTGTCATAACATGCAAGCCTTCAGTGCCAAATGGACAATGAATGTGTATGAGGTATATTGACTGGGAATTGAACTTGGACCTCTCACATAGGTGGGAGAAAATTCTAGCAGTCAAACACCAATGTTTCCCATCTGTGTAAAAATAACTTTCCTTAAAAGCTGAAATTTTCTTTGACTTGATATGTTTCGATTGAAAAGGATATGATCAAGACTAGAGACCATATGGTTCATTTACTAGATCCAATGGGCCACAGGAATGGTAGAAACTCACTGGTGATATCTTACATTGTCTTGTGAAATTGAGAAGAGGTACAAGGTCCATTTTGGGTATAGGTTCCTGATGAATTCCCTTCAACCTGAAGAGAAGTTCTGTAAAGTCAGTAACACACACACACGTTCACATCTTTTGGGTATTCTTTCCTTTCAGCCAAGATCCACTTGATGTTTGCATATTTCTTGTGCTCTATCCTCTCCTGAATACAGCTTAAATTTCTTGAAACTCCTGGTTCATGTATTATGGGAACTATTGTTGAATTATCTCCAGCAAAAATTTACTTGCATGTGAGATTAGAAATACTGTTCAATAATGTCTGAATTCTATTATGTCACCTTTCTTTAAATTGGGCACACATACAACTATCTTCTAATCAGTCAGCTGGGAGCAGTCATCCAAATTTCTTGGCATTGACTAGTGACTGTTTCTAGCACTGCATCTTTCTGTTGAAACATTTCCATTCTTATTCCTTCAAATCTTGAAGCTTTGTGGCACATGCTCTCAGTGCATCTTCCTTCCTCAGGATGCTTTCCTTCATTTCCATAAGTTCTTTGTTATATTCTAACTCTTGAAATGGTTGAATGTCTCCATTGGTACACTGACTTTTACCACTTTAAAAAATAAGTATACATCAAAACAGAGAAGTCCCATGATGTTAAGTCCCTATGTCTCAAAAGCAACTCTGGAAGAGAGGGATAGATTTCTCTTGCACATATTCTCCATGATCCACCACAGTGGAAGAATTCAAGGGTGTTACTTATGCTGACCATTACTGGTTTGGTAGGCTCTGGTACATGTGCTTCATTTTAGCATCTTAGCCAAGGGACAAAGAAGCAAACAATTTTGCAAAGACATTTCTTCCCTGGCTTCTGGAAGTTGTACTAATAGATAAAGAGGTCTTTGTTTACAATTAATAATTATAATTAAGATGTATGTTTACAATTAACACGATAGTCAAGGGACCCTAATGGTCCTTCCCCAAAGATTATACCTTACAGTATACATGACACTTGACACACAGTATATTGTAAATTTTTTTGCTCCCTGGCCATATGAGGAAGGGGTAATGATTTATTCCATGACCTGTTGTCAGATATTGATTTGAGATTCCCAATAGATTTATGTAAGTTTAAAGGTTACCTAGCTGTTTTTGAAAGACATTGATCACCTAGATGGTTCAAGAATTATAAGACTTATTTTCAGAAACTAGAGGTCAAGCAAAATGTTTTGTCTTTCAATGGATTAATGAATGCATCCGATTTTCTTCACAATGACCTTAGTGTCACTGCTTTCAATTTGACCTTTGTAGGAATGAACTATATTTTTAGAGAATTCTTAATAGCATGTATTTGTAACATTCAGAGGAAGAATTGTAAGTTAAGACACTGCAGCATTTTCATCATGTAGTTTCTCTAAGAGTATAGAACTAGTAGACACAGACAGATGAATGGTGTTAAGTGCATTGTCCTTTTCAACTAAACATCTATATTAGACATTCATTTGCCACTAGACAGATGATATCTTTACTAAAATCTCCTTCCTCTGGATGTGGCTGAATGGTCCAAATCTCACTCTTATGACTCAAGCTAAGAAATCAGATTCTGTATTTCAGACTTGAAAAAGAACATTGCATGAACTTACACAAAGAGAGAAAGTGGCCCAAAATTGAGTCATCTGCTGAAATTGTCACAAAGGTATCTGGAGTTGTCTGAGTCATTTGGGCAAGATTGCTGCTAAGGTACCTGGAGTCTTTTTCATGGTGATGCTTGGAGGCTCAAGTTTTGCTTCAATTCTAGAAGTGACTCCAATGTCTCTTTCAAACCTCTATTTAATTTTAAATTTCAAAATGAAAAATTTTAAAAAGCTCATCATGAAGAGTCAGCTTTTCGCAACCTTGTAGGACAGAATAAAGTTGCTACTTTTGATTTCTGAGAATTTCTAGTCGTTGTGGGAACAGAACAGACACATTCTTTGTGTATGTGATAATGTGTGCCAGAGTGATATTTTATTTACAACCAATACTATTGTAAGCTGAGTCCTAGACTCAACTCAAGATGACTTGTCAGGTTGTTAAAAAGCTGAAACCACTGTCATCAAGCCAATTGCCACTCATAGCACCCCTGGAGGGCAGCATGAAACAGCGCGGTAGGGTTTTCCAAGACTGTGAATCCTTACAAGAATGCAAAGTTTTACCTTTCTCTTGAAAAGTGGCCAGTGGCTTAGACCTGCTGACTTGGCATTCAGTACCCACCTCCCACCCCAACATACAATGTTACCAGAGCTCCTTTGTCCAGCAGTTAAGATGATGAAATTGTACACTCATCAAGGTGATTGAAAAAACCTGTGTGTTTGATGTTGTATGATGCCTCTCAATGGTTTTCTATATGAGATTTCCTCAGGTTAACACTTATCAAAGGATTTTATGCTTTTATAAATGTGAAATACTAATGCTGATCATAGAGCTATTGTAAGTATTAAATGAAATATACTGCAGATGAAAAATTCCTAATACAGGGGCAGCATATATATGTAGTAAGTGGATGGGAATGGTTTAAGATAAGGTCAGAAAAGCAAGCTGGAGTCACACCTTGGAGAGCGTTCAGTGCCATAATAAAAAATTGGAAGTAGATTTATTTGGAAACTGGGAGACATTGCAGGCCTTTGAGCGGGGGAGTGATATGATTATAGTTTTTCAGCTTGAAGATTAATGTGACACCATAACAAAAGTTGGGCCATTGGGAGATGGTAAATGGCAAACTCAGGAGACATTAGAGTGAACCAAGTGATAGCAAGGAGAGCTCCAGTAGGCGGGTAAGAGAGGGCACACGGCAGAGTGAAGCTTTTGGAAGCACATAAATGTAATGAGTTGGTTGTAGGAGTAGATGAGAGAGAAACACATAAATCAGACAATCTTGAGATTTCAAGTCTGTTGACCAGAGACAAAGCAAAATATAATTCAAGATACTAGTGACATACAATTGTGCCAAAAAACAAAAATGTAGAAAGAAGAACAAAACCCAGACTTCAAATAATGGCTAAAACACTTTATATCTTTTAGCAGGCTCAAGTTTTGAGCTGCATTGTCTTGCATGCCTTCTCATCAGTAGGGATTAAAAAATGTTACAATCTGAGCTTTGAGCTAATGAAATTAATTTAGAATTTGTGTGCAAGGAATAGTTAGACTTTTCCTCAGATCCCATGCTTTCCTTAAGTAGAACAATTCCTTTGTAAGAGAAGCACTGCACTATATCACAGTATTAATATTATTATGAATTTATAAAACAATTTATTATGAATAATTTTTAAATTAAATTTTTTTACCCTGAATAAAAATGCTGCGTTTGTAACATGGCTTTTGTTTCAAGAATAAGGAGTCAGAGGTGGTCATTACCCAACCCAGGCTGGCCTGAAGCTCTTAGAATTGCCATCTGTTCATTCTGTAGCCACAAGAACACATCAGCATCAAGAACATGCCGCTTGAATCAAATAAAAATTATTCTGAGCGATTATTTTCACTTTATGAAACTTAAATTAGCTTTCTCTGGAAGACACTGCCACTGACAGTATCTGACTGAATGTTTAGTGTGCTATTGAAGCTGATTCTTTGGAAATGAACATTTCATTGCCTCTAGGAGTTCTAAAATATATTTTTATGGCTGTAGTTAACAAACTTCTTTTCATTATGAAACACTGAGTGCAGGTCACCAAGACACCAATGACAACAGTTCCTTGTGGCCCTCCTGGGTGGATGACACCAACGACGATATGTGACGTTGCACAAATGACCCAGGTGTTATCTTTCACTGACTAATACTTTAAAGTAGTATACAGTTTCCCAGTCCATTATTTTATTTCTGCAGATAGAATGCCTACTCATTTCTGTGTTAAGCTTTCTTGTAATTATATTAACAAAGGTAAATTAATAACTATTTAATATAACATTAAAATAGAAATCTTAACTACGTTAATAAAATATTTTTCAGGGGTATCGCTCAAAATGGTTACACCATGTGTGGAGGCATATTTTGAAAAAAATAGCTGAATAAAACTAATGATTCAGGTAGCACATAATTTGCATTTTCATGTTTGACATGTAGATTATATTTTTATAATAGATGTTACTTTTCAACAAAACAAGGTGAATATATGAAAAAAAAGCATGAAGTTTAGGTTTAGAGTTAATGATACCTGGTAAATTATAAAATTTTTTTCAAACATTTACAAGAGATGTGGTTAAGAAAGCCCCACCCATGTATTCATTGTGTATATGTGATTTTTATTTATTTTCCCTCTGTTTTTTATGTTTGTTTTATTTTTAAATCATTTATTTGGGGCTCATATAATTCATCACAATCCATACATCAACTGAATCACACGTTTGTACATATGCTGCCTTCATTCTTTTCTAGAAATTTACTTTCTATTGAGTCCTTGGTATCACCTCTTTTTTTCCTCCTTTCCTCCCCCTGCTCACCCTGATAACCTGCTAGAGTGTACTTTGTTATTATTTCATCTCTCACACTGACTGCTGTCTCTCTCCCCCTCCCCAAGTTTTCTGCTGTTCTTCCCCCAAGAGAAGGATGTATGGTTATGAGTATTCTTATATTTATTGGGAAGTGTGGCATTTGTATTTTCTTACTTTTGTGGAATCTCACATGGTTTGTTTCTGAGATGCTCCCTTTTCCCTTTTTTTGGTAAGTCACCCTGAAGTGTGAAGAAATTGATGATTTCTTTTTCTCTCACTGAGATGGGGGGGAGGAGTACGAGAAAGGTGCCTTGGAGAAGCTTATCTGTGTTCATGGAACCTAAAGTTTATCTTGGGGGAACTGCAATGACACTGACATGGCATTAGAGAATGAGAACGTAATCAATGTTTCATAAAAAGGGATTGATCCAGATGATGATGCCAATGATAAAAGCTACAAATATGAAGGTGAATGATATGATGGTGCTTTCTATTTTGAAAATCAGGAAAGAGTAAAAATTACGTGAATGTAACAAATGAAAATACAGAAGTAGATTACTTTTTTCTGTCTGTATTTATAGAAGAGTTTCTTGAAATTATCAAGAATCAGATAAATTTTGATTTGTGCCAGTCATTCAGTGAATTATATAGAAAGCATAAACCCACAGCTGTCTAGTCAATATGGACACACCATCATCTTAAATAGGATTTCTGATGCTGTAATCAGAAGAGATGCTGCTTACAGAAGAGATCTCATCCTTCTCCTTTGAGGTGATTAGTAATGGTAGGTTTGAACTAGCAATCTAATGCTTACCCCACATCAAGAAAAAAAGACTCCTTACACATACACAGCAGGATATTAAAAAATACAACCCCCCAACTGGTGACCTATACCCTTAGAGGAAATAAAGATATTTATTATAATGCACATACTTATGGGTGTATATGCATTTTTCTGGAGTTCGGTCATTAGTGGTCCAGTACTGCCTCTTGAGTGTGATTTTTGTTGCAGAATGTGTGACTAGAACAAGATTCAAAACACTTACAGAAGACATACGCAGTGGTAACAATTCAAAAAACATGTTCAAAGTAGAACCTGTCTATGCCCAGCTCCACAAATTGCACCCAATTATCAATGCCCTCAACAGTCATTTAAAAAAAAAAGTGTCACTGGTCAAGATCACTGCCATCAAGTTGATGCTGACTCATACAGAATAGGCATGTGCGCCATCCAATGTCACAGTCATTGAAGAACTCATGATGCTATTCAGGGACCATTCATTGATACATTAAAAAAAATTACATACCAATGAGACAGGCAGTTTGGTGCATGGTGGCCCACAAACTAACTTTTAAGTCTGCATGATATTGATTCCAGGGGGTGAGAAAGATAGAGACGCGGACTCATGTCTTTTCCTTAGTCACAGTGTTGTGTTTGGACTAGGTCATTCTGGCAGCCATTCCAATGGACTCATTGCCATCAACAATATTTTCAATTCTTACCACTTGCTGAAAAGGAAACTACATGTTATAGACATTGTCTTAGGTGTCATCAAGTCTTTTCTGAACCATAGCAACCTTCTGTACAACAGAATAAAAGCCTGCATAGTCCTGTGCCATCCTTGTAATTGGTCCTATGCCTGACCTCACTATTGCAGGCACAGTCCATCTCTTTTTTCCCTGATCCTATGCAAAACTAAGCATGATGTCCTTCTCCAGGGACTGGTCCCTTTGATAATATGTCCAAAGTGAAATCTTGTGCTGGTATTTCTTCTTCTCATACAGATCTCTTTGTTCTTTCAGCAGTCCTTGAGAATTTCAATATTCTTCTTCAGCGCCATAATTCAAATGCACTGGTAAAGACATAGTGTAAGCAAATAGAAAAAGATTACGGAAATGGATGAAAATATAAATTAGACTAGGGAGAATTTGTGGAAAGTATGACAAGACGTGTGTCAGCAGGAAAGTGGCAGGAAAATAAACCTGTGACCTTTATGGTCAACGTTCCACAATCCAAAGAGTATCACAGGTGTCAAGGGAAGGAACAAGAACAGTTCTTCCTCAATCGTCCCTTGTCCAAGAGCAGTTGCCAAAGACAGTGCAATTATGGGAGGGGTAGATTTCTTAGAGAACCCTGGTGGCATAGTGAGTTATACAGTGAGCTACAAGATCACCAGCAAGTGCCCAGAAAGATGAGCTCTCTGTTCTGGTTCATCTTGATAGCCTTTGAAACCACACATAAGGTCATTATGCATGTGGTTGGACCACTTATACCAGCAGTGTGAAAAGAAAGCATACTCTGAAATGGGGGCACCAACTTCCGGCTCTTCTTATTGAATTTGGTATTAAAAGTAGTTACATAACATGCAATTGTAACTACCAGGCCAGTTATGTCCATCTTTCCTTCAAGCTAGCTCTCGCTAAATGCCTTACAGTTGGTCAGAAATTTAAAAGGAGGAGACCCTCCATTCTTGAGAAGAACCGGTCCAGAATAAGTAGGGAGATAAATGACATACAGTTCGGACATGTTGGAAAGCATTTATCTAGCAAGAGATTTAGAAGTCAACTGAGAGAAAAGCACTAAGGGGCTTTGAATAATAAATTATGCGTAGGCATTGCAAAGTGCCTGAACATGTTACTTCATGCTTTGTTTTAAAAAATTACAAATTAAAGTAAAATTGCATGATAACATGTTTTCATGCCTCACACCCACAGCCCTACCACTCGAGTTCAGAGTAACACGTGCATCGCACATAACACTGATCACAATTCACACAAATCTTTTAAATTGCAATGATTCAACATCTCACTACTGAAAATGCACACTAGCAGCAATAATTTTGCAAAGATAAATAAGTCATGATGTCTTTCTTCAAAACTCTCACCTTTTAATTATTATTTGATGTTTTTCTCAAGAGTTCTCCATCTCCCATAGCTCCAGGCTCTTACTTTAGCATTATCCCAGGATTCGTGGTGGCCTAATATTACCCCACTTTCCAAATTTGGTGAACTGCAGGTATCGCAGATATTTGGGCTCCTACTATCAGCTTGTGCCATTCTGGAGCAATTAGTGGCTTAAGAGCATGTCTCCTATTTTCATATCATATGGTAGATTTATCTTTATGGTTTTTTTCCCTTTAAAATCTGACCAGAAAATAAAATAATATCTTAAACAGGAAATCTGACACGGGATTCAGAACTTAATATTTTCATGAGTTCATTACTTACAATTTCATATTGGATTTGTGTTCAGAGGCATGGCCTTATATTCTAGCTCTCACATCATGTTAGCTGTAAGAGATTGTACTTAAGGTTTTTATGCCTACTATGCCAGTTAAAGTTGGATGTTGAATAAAGAAGACGAATCGATGTATTTCAATCATGACGCTGGCAAAAATATTGACAGTACTAAACTGCCAAAAGAAGAACCAAATCTATCCTAGAAAAGGTACGGGCAGAATGCTCCTTAGAAGCAAGGATGGTAATACTCCCTCTGCTGTACTTTGGATACGTTATTGAGAGAGACCAGACCTTGGAAAGAGACATCATGCTTGGTCAGTTGAGAAGCAGCAAAAAAGAGGAAGTTTCTCAGTGAGACGGATTGACATGTTGGCTCTAACAATGGGCTTAAAGATACAAACTATTGTGAGGATGACACAGGACGGGGAACTGTTTCCTTCTGTAGCGCCCAGGTTCACTATGACTTGGGACAGTTTCGACGGGTCCTAACAACATCACGACTCTAAGATTCTCATCTCTAACAAGCACAAGTTATGATGAAAAATAACAAATCTCCAGACAAAATCAGTCACTTAATCCGATTTCAATCATGTGTCCACCTGTAAACTGTGTGGAAAATGTGGACAGATTTTAGGAAGACACTTGATAGAGATTGGGGGACTAAACATTCTGTTCCTCAGTAGCTTTTCACCGCCTCTGTGAGTGACATGGAGCACAAAAGCCCACGTAGTTGTTTCCCAGTTCTCCTCATCTTTGAAACAACAGTGGCTATTAAATAACTGAATCCTAATACTCTTTAAAGTTCCAGTGCTTTGGTTTCTAAGTTTAAATTAAGCTGCCACCACTTAGCTACTGCCGAGTTAAAGTGTCCATGGGCACAAGAGTGCGCTGTGATGGGCACTTGTGGAGGCTCCTGAAGGAAGCGTTATCTACAGTGAAGGCATTGTGGTAGGCACTGAAGTTAAACAGTACTTTTAGGAGGCATTTCATCCTGATCTGTCTATTTGTGTTGACAGAGCTATCTGGAGTTGTGCTAAGTAGAGAGATGGACTGCTCCCTGGGTGTTTGAAACTGTTTTGCATATTTTATTGGGCTGCTCTTGATGACCAGGGGAGCCTTAGGCTTTTGCTTAGTCTAATTCGTCTGCTGGGTCTTTGAGGGTGGGGGGCTGCCCCTTCCATTGCTTCCCTCTTTCTTTTGTTCCTGGTTTTAATTCACATTTGGAGAGATTTTAAATGCTGACATTGGAAGGATCTTCTGGGCTTTATTTTAAGTTGAGAATGCTTCTTAAGGAATTGTTATTGCTTCATTAAATAAGTTGTAGAACTATCCGTTGGCTAAATCATTGGAATGCAAAAATAATCTGTTTTTATACTTTTAATGTAAGCAAACACATCACACAACACAATTCTCATTACATTCGTTTGTGATTTTCAATCAGCAATTATCATAATCAATTTAGATCCACCCGAGGTGCTTCCAACTAAAAACCTCATTTAACTAGCATTTTTCAAACACACACTCTCCTGAGAGTCATCATAGGACTATCAAGCACTCTTGCACCGAATGCAACCAATTGACATAACATGTGACCCAAACACAAGTCCCTCCCATCCCATCCCATGACTCTAAAGGTCATCCTCTGCTTAAATGATGTCTTTCTAGAACCAAGTCCCCTTTTCTAACTACCGTCTATACTTTGTATAAGCCGACTCATTTTTCGACTAATTTTTTTTCTTGCTCTCTCCCGCTCATCTGTGGGTGCCTGCAGCCTCTGTGGGTGATCCTACGACTGCTGTTATCACAGCTCTTCTTTTCTTCTGCACACAGGACGCCTCTGTGTTGTCCATAGCCTACTTACTGGGCAAGAACAGGCCTGCTTCTGTGTGCTGGTACCTGGAGTGCACCGACTCCTTGTCAGATAAATGTCGGATGTGACAGCTCTTCCTCTCTTCTCCAGGATGGTGGTCAATGATGTAGCCTTTACTGTCTTCTCTGTGTCTGGTCACGCACCCTTGCTTCACCCAAACATTGCTGAATACAAGTACCGGTATATCTCTGGTCTTGGATATACAGTACGTTTATTTTCAGTACTTTCTCTGCTACATTTTATTTTTATTTTCTTCTTAACCCCCATCTGGACCCAGTGTTGACTATGCTTGCATAGTGCAGCCTGTGTTAGGGCTCATAATATATATGCTATACACAATTTGTTACTGAATGTGTTACATTAGCACTTCCCATACATTGTAGTAACGCTGCTTATGCAGTAACACAGTGCATGCAGTATAACACAGGGGATACACAATTCAGTGTGTAAATTATGAACCCTAACGCCAGCTGCTCTATGCAAATAGTCATATCATAACATTCTGGAATATCGTCAGTCGGCATTAGGCCTCAAACTATACAAATTGCATTTTGGACATGCGATAACACAGCACATGGAGTAATATAGCACAAGCTGTGTGTATAGTTATTGTTGATACAATATTGTTTTTGTTGACCCCCTTTTCCACTGACAGAGTAGGCGCAATGTTTTTCTTTGAAATCAATATTCAAAAGCATTTAACCTACTGATGCCTCAATTAATGTAATTTTAGCGGTATCTATTTTTATTTTGAAATTTGCCAGTAACTGCTGCATTTGTCACCTTAGGCTTATAATGGAGTCAATTGGTTTTCCCAGCTCATTTTGTGGTAAAATTAGGTGCCTTGGCATATACTTGAGTATACAACTTATGGTAACTTCCTCGTTGCTTCTTATAAATGGCAATTGCTATCTTTCTCCAATTAAAGTTTTTGATATTTCCTTCTAATTATCTGGCTGTTTTGTTGATCAATTTTATTTACTCTCAAATAAAACCATAATTGTAGTGTGTGGCAGTCACTAATTTGGTGACAAGTTCAGGATTTGGAGTGTAGGAGTGGAGTCTAACCTGTCAATCTGGAGATAGCCAATGAAACCTTTGTGTGGGCATGGCTTTCTCCCAGGAATTCTGGGAAATTTGGTGGTATTTTCCTCTTGGAGGAGAGATACTCATAGCTCAGTCCCTTGGAGATGCTCTACTGACAAGACACAAGGCTGACTCCCTGTGAGACATGTTGGAGGAGAAGCCACATGGGCTTACTCTGATGGAACCAGAACTCTGAAGCCTGAAAAGTCACATAGAGACGGCCTAGCAGTGCTGAGATGCTTCTATAATGATTGGATACACAAGACTCTGCACTCATTGGCCTGTGATTGTGCTGGTGTCATTGATGTGCTTTGTGAGTCTGAAGAGGACTGATAGATTGTTATCAGACCTATGGGCTAATATCAGCCTTATGGCCTTGGACTGCCCTGGGTTGGCATGCTTTCTCAAAGTTTCACTCCTCCTGCTATCAACCTCTCCCATATACACATGTGTGTTTATGAATTTGTTTCTCTAGTCTACCCAGAATAACACATACTATTTTTATCACAAATTTTTACCACAGTTTCAAGGAACACAGGTAAAGAATTTTGTCTATATTGCTAGTTATGAAATTCTTATTGATAAAGCTACTTCCTAATTCTTAGCCAAGTTTGAAGCATCTACATTTAATTCTGAACCATATAATTCTGAAACTAATGTTTCATATTAACTAATGTTAATAAAGCTAATGTTTGTTTTTTGAGTGTATTTTATAAGTATGGATTAAGCATTCGCCTCTTAATGAAAAAAAAAAAAACACAGCAGTTCAAATCCAGTCATTCCTCTGAAGGACCAACATGAGGCTGTCTGCTTCCATAAAGTTCACCATCACTGAAAGAGCAAGGAGTAGTTGTGCACTGTGCTCTAGGTTCCTGTGAGTATGAATTGAATTGCTGAAAGCAGGTTTCCTTTGATTTCGATTCTCCACTGTATTTGCTTATTTTAACCAAACAAATGGTTTTTAACTCTAAATCCTGAGTAGAGTTGATAAGAGCAGGTGGGTTCTTGCTCACATAGAGCTTACAACAAAACAAAAAGAACAGCTGGTTGCCATTGAATCAACTCTAAGTCATAGCAGCACCAGCGCGTCAGAGTAGAACTGCACTCCAAGGATTTTCAATGCTGATTTTCTCGAAGTAGATTGCTAGAGTTTTCTTCTGAGGAATATTTAGGTAAAACCAAACCTCTCACTCAATCAAAAGGTTGATACAATCCCACCCAGAGGCATCTCCGAAGGAGCGACTGTTTTTGGAGTTGCTTCTAAATGATCACAGGCATGACACCGGAGACACAGCGTGAGTTGTAGCTGACTTGAAGGCAACTGCTTTGGTTTGTTTGTGTGTTTTTAATCTCCTGGGAGAAAACGCTAAGCCTAAACCTGAGTCCATTGTTGCAGACCCATGTGTTGGTGTCAATCCATCTTCTTGAAGACCCTTCTCTTTTTTTTTCTGTCCCTCTACTTTAACAAATAGCAGGTCCTTCTCCAGAAACTGATCTCTCTCAACAACATTTCCAAAGTAGGTAAGATGGAGTTCATCATCCTTGCCTCTAAGGAGTAGTCTGACTATTTCAATGTCATGATAATTTGATAAACTGTATAGAAAATATACAAACCTAAGTATTTGTGTTAGCACAGTATGGATATGATAGTGTTTCCTAGGGTTTGATGAATTTTTATCTGTAAGCATAATTGTGGAACATCACAGCAATAAACTATAAAATCATTGATCAGTGTTTCTTGCAAAGTGTAGATTTTCTTGGGAACATTCATTAGTATGATTTCAAGTACTAACCTTAGTGTCACATAAAGCCAAACATAAGCCAGGGATGCCACTCAAAATCCTATAGGAGGTGACTTAAAGTAAAAATAAAGCTGCAGTCCTACAAAACTGGAAAAAGAAGAAAAGAGTGCAGAATTTCACTTATTCAATTCAGATGATCAAATTCAGAAAGGTTACAGAAACATTTCATTAGTGTATGAACTATCCAAAGGAATGACATTAGAGTGCCTTCAGAGGCAGATTGTAGGTCGTAAAATGTCTTCAAGTGGGCCAAAGAAATGAAAAATCAGCAAAGAAAATTAGCTAGACTGGTTGAGTGGTTTGAAAATTCAAGTCAAATGAACTAATTAGACTAATGAATAACTTTGCAAGTGTGGAGTCTCTGTTTTAATGACTTTAAAAGTCTCGGTATGTTCCAGTGGTGTACTGGGGAAACAAAAGAGAAAAAAAATTCAAGCTCCCAACAATTTCTTTAGCTGATATATCAACCTTATTTTGTAGAGTGGAAAATGCATGTTTATTTAGAAACATACAGTGGTTTTGTTTTTGTTTTTAAAATCAAGAAAAAGTTTAATATGAAAAAATAAATCACCTAAAGAGTGTTAGTACTCTTATGCTAATCAAGGAAAAGCTAATTTTGATTATTAAATTACATTCAATGCTTTTTGATAATATAAAGGTTTATAGTCTATAATTCTAATATAAGATATTTAAGTGAGCTATTAACTTTATATAAGGCATTAACTTGATAATAAAATATGACTTTTCTAAATTTGAATATACAATATCAGAATAATAAAATGTAAGATCGACTATATTTAAATTTAGATATAAAAATAACTTCTTCAGAATTTGTGAGGACTGAGCCCCGGTGGTGTAAGTGGTTGAGTGCGGGACTGTGGCCCACAGGCTTGGTGGTTCAATTCCAGCTGCGGCTCTCAGGAGCCGTAGTGGGTAGTTCCCATGACCACCTGAAGGCAGTGATGCCCCAAAATTAAAAAAAATTAAGAATTAAAAAAGAATTGATGAACTATTTGTTTTAGCAGAATTTTCATTTATTTTTTTGAGCAGACATTTGAACATTTTTCTCCCCACAGGTATACAAGATGCTTCACCACCCAAGTACCCACTCAGACATCATGAGAAATGAAGCAATCAATAACCATGGCCATCTCTGTACAGCAATATGCCAATGGATTCATTTTGAAACCTCTTCATGAGATCATTCATTTAAGATGGAATTTCAAAAAGTTAGGGGGAAGATGGTAAAACTATTATTTTTCTAAAAGTAGGATTGATCAGGTCAAGACACTTTGTCAACAGTGATACGAAACTTTTAGTTCACCTCTAAAATATTGAAGATCTTGGGAATTTAAACATGTGAATTCCATCTTTTTTACATTATCAACTGAAGAGGAATGGATAGCTTTTAAATATATACTTTAGGAGTAGAACATTGAAAAAAAAAGCCAGAAGAAGTCAAAATAGGAGGGTTAGTTGGAAGCTGATTAATTTTCCATCAAGACTCCCACAAAATTGCCCTTGTTTGATAAGAGCAGGAGCTTTTGTCCTTCGGGAGCACTTTCTTGTGAAACTTTCAGAGACTGTTTTCTGCTAAAACTTTGGCAGACTTTTTAAAACCACACATAATAGGCAGATATTGTCATTTTTGGCTCTCCAGAACATCAACATCCAAAGTGCCTGAGTATTCTTATTTCTATCTAAATTCAAGGAGATCTAATCAATATAAGTATTATTCAAATTTATGCACCAACGACCAAAACTAGTAATGATGAAATTGTGGAATTCTATCAAGGTCTTCATTCTGAAATTGATCAAAGATGTAATCAAGATGCATTCATAATTACTGGCAATTGAAATGCAAACATTGAAAACAAAGAAGGAATAGTAGTTGGCAAATACAGTCTTGGTGACAGAAACAAAGCTGGAGATCCCCAGATAGAATTTTGCAAAACCAGCAATTTGTTCATAGCAGATATCCTTACTCAACAACACATTGATACCACATACAAGTAAAATTTTACTGAAGAATCCAATGGTTACAGCAGAACATTTTCAGAGAGCTACCCAGAGATCCAGGACAAATTCAGGAGAAGACTTGGAAAAAATATCATTGCTGATATCAGGTGGACTTTAGCTGAGAGCAGAAAATACCAGAAAGATGTTTCCTTGTATTTTATAGACTATGAAAATGCATTCAACTATTAAAGCTAAAAATATGTATAATTAAAGATTTGGATAGCTTTGAGAAGTAAGGAAATCCCAGAGCACTATTTTGTGTTCATGGTGGAACCTGCACAGGGTTCAAGTGGTAGTGGTGAAAACAGAACAGGGAAGACCGCCTGGCTTCAAATCAGGAAAGGTGTGGTATGGAGTTGTATCCTCTCACTATAACTATTCCATCTGTGTGCTGAGAATATCATTAGAGAAGCTGGATTGTATAGAGAAGAATGTGGCATCAGGGTTGCAGGAAGGTTTAGTAACAGCCTGCAATATGCAGATGACACAGCTTCCTTTGCTAAAAGGGCTAGATGAAGCACATGCTGACGAAGATCAAAGGTTGCAGCCTTCAGTATGGGTTACAACTCATTGTAAGTAAAAGCAAAATCTTCACAATTGGAACACTTGTAAACATCGTGATGAATGGAGAAAAGTTTGAAGTGGTCAAGGGTTTTTTTCTTGCTTGTATGTACAATAATTGCTAATGGAAGTATGAGGTGAGCAGGAGCACCATATATATATAGGGTTTAATAGGATATTATTTTAGATTTCATTTGTTGAGATGGGCTGTATAAATATAAACAGTACTTGAAAAAATATAGTTACTTAAAAAAAAATCCCTCCATATTTCTTATCCTTCAAACCTAAAGAGCAGTTAGAGTATCAAAGAAAGGAGGAGAAGTAATATTGAAAAAGACTTGGAGGCTAGTGACAAGTGTTTATTTCAAGCAAACCATCAAAACATAATTGTGGCAGTCATGTGCTTGTGTTAATTTCATGATTGCGATGGAGGGGTGGAGTCTAGCCTGTTAATCTGGAGATAGCCAGTGAGTAGCCAATGAGGCCTCTGTGTGGGCATGGCTTTCTCCTGATATGTCTTGGAAATCTCGCGATATTTCCCTCGTGAAGATGAGAAGCTATCTCCCCAGTTGTTGGGAGTTAGGCTCAGAGACGATAAATCATGGACAAGACAAGATGCAGCCTCCGAGAAGTTGGAGGGGCCGGCGGAGAGACCACATGGCTTTGCCCTGATGGAGCCAGGCCTCTGAATCTGGGGCATCCACATGGAGACCTCTGCCAGCGATGAGTTGCTTCTGCCACCACGGGATGCTGTTGATGGACCCTGAGGCCTGGAAGCAAGGAGCCATGTGGAGCCCCCTGCCAGGGCTGGGATTCTGCACCCACTGACCTGTGACTTCGAGTGTTGGAAGGAAACTTTATAGACTGATTTTGGGCATATGGGTTAATATCAGACTTATGACTTTGAACTGGACTGGCCTGTGATGTTTTCTCAATATCCTGTTCTTCTTGTATATAAACATTTTCCTTATATCCACATGCGTGTCTATGAAATTTGTTCCTCTAGTCTACCCGGATTAACACAATAATTATAGAAGGAGCAGTGAACACATGAAAAGATGTATTGCATTGGGCAAATATACTGCACAAGATCTCTTTAAAGTGTTGAAATGCAAAGAGAATATTTTGACAATTAAGGTGTGTCCCAACCAATTGATAGCATCTTCAATTTCCTTATATGCATGTGAAAGTTGGACATTGAATATGGAAGACCACTGAAGAATCTATACATTTTAACTATGATACTGGTGAAGATTATTGTAAGTACCATAGATTGCCCAAGGAGCAATCAGCTCTGTCTGGTAGACGTGCAGCCAGAATGCTCATTAAAGGCAAGGATGGTGAGACTTCATTTCAAGTAGTTTATAAATGTTGTCAGAAGAGACCAGTCCCTGGAGAAGGACATTGTGATAGGTAGGCTTGTTGTGCCAACATGGCCAAAGAAAATAGACAGATTTGTTGAGACAGCATGACCAATGAACAGATGTAAGATCAGTTGAAGGACGGAGATATAAATGAGGTGGTGAGCCCCATCATTTCTGTCTTGCTCTTGGATCTTCAGACCAGCCAACTGCCTTGTTTGTCTTGTGCCTTGATTTCCAAGATACACTACCTATGGATACACTATCTAATCCATGGACTGTGTTGCTGTGAGTTGAGGTTCCATGAAGCCCTGCTTCACCACGCTCCTGAAATATGCTTCTCTTGAACTGGGGACTGTGGGACTCTGTCATCTGGCTGACTGTTGGTGACCTGTTTTTTCGTTTGCTGCTTGTAGCCAGATAGCCTGAATTGCTCTACAGATGATACTCAGTGGCCCTCAAGACTCGAAGGATGGCCGGTGTACTAGCTGTCTTAGGCAAGTGAGTTGCACCAAACCATTTGTATTGCTTTATAGATTAGTAACTGTTTATTTTTTATGTTAGATATCTTTCTATCTATATGAATATATAGAGAGAATTATTGGTGTCATGGTTTTGTTTCTCTAGAGAACCTTGCCTAACACAGACATCATGCTTGGTAAAGTGAATAAGAGGAAGACTTTGACAAAATGAATTGACAGAGTAGAGTGGGTGCATCGATGGATGCAAACATAAGAATATTTGCAATCATGGAACATTTGCAAGTAGTAGGCAGTGTTTCCTCTAGTTATACACAGGGTCATTGTGAGTAATAACCAACTCGATGGCATACAGCACAACATCACTAACAACATGCCTTATTTCAGACGCACTTTTGCCTTCAAAATAGCATCCTTGCTCTTCAACACTATAAAGATGTCTTGGACAGCAGATTTACCCTCTACAAGTTACTTGATTTCTTGACTGCTGTTTTCCTTAGCAATGACTGTGGATCCAAGAAAAATGAGAACCTTAGCAACTCCAATGTTTTCTCCATATATCATTATATTACCTATTAGTGCTGCTGGGAGGATATTGGTTTGCTTGACATTAAGTGGTAATTCACATTAATGACCACAATTTTTGATATTCAGCAAGTACAAATGCTTCAATTTCTTCTTACTTTCAGCAAGCAAGGTTGTGTCATCAGTGTATCAAAGGTTTTCAATAAGCTTTTCTTGAATCTTGATATTGTCTTCATCTTCAAATAGTCCAGGTTTTCTTCTTATTTGCTCAGCATATCAGCTTAAAAATTATGGTTAAATGATACAGTTAAATGATACATAAAATAAGCGTGACAGTATTTTCTTATTGTGTTTTATTTATTTTATTCTTATTTTAATTGACTATTATGCCATTATTGAGAAATTCATCAAACAGCTTACATTTTTTGTTTGTTTTGTTTGTTTTTGGGGCATTACTGCCCTGGTGGTCGTGGGAGCTACCCAGCCCTGCTCCTGAGAGTTGCTGCTGGATTTGAACCGCCAAGCCCGCGGGCCGCAGTCCTGCCCTCAACCACTTATGCCACCAAGACTCAGCCCACAGCTTACAATTTTATCTTTCAACAATATTGAGAAGATCCTTTCCATCATCACCAGGATTTCAAAACACCCTCATGTACTAGTTGTTAGTGCCCCAATCCTCTCCCATCTCACTTTACTGCTGCCATGCCCCAAGCATTAGTTAATCCAGTTATTGTCTCCATAGATCTACTCATCCTGGGCTTTTTATATAGAAATTAATTCAAAATTCATATAGGAAGCAAGTAAGTAGTAAGTCTTGCTTATTCAATAAAACACAAGTAGACATGTGTTCAATATTCTCTGCTTTTTACCAAGATTCATCTGAGGTCAGATCCCCATGCCAGCTCCTTGTCTGAATTTAGCTTAGATTTCTGGATGTTCCAGGTCAATATCCTACTGCAATCATTTTTGAGTGACCCTCAACATGTTACTGTCTTTTAAATTTCTTGGTCTGGACAAGTACATGCTGCAACTTTTCAATTGGTATTGCATCAATTCCTGGAGCCTTGTTTACTGTTAATACCTCTAGTGAATTTGACCTACCTCCTTCAGTAAGCCTGTTTTGTGTCATACTTCTTGATATGGTTTTAATATTGCCCAATTCTTTTTGGTAAGGTAGCTCTTCTTCCTTAGATGCTTAGACCTCCCACCCAAACTAACTGATATCTAGTCCATTCTGACTCATAGTGATATTACATAGAATTGCCAAGACTTTGTAATGATTATTTCTGTGAATCTCATTAAGTAAGATACGTTTGTACTTTATAATTATTGATTGCTTATTTGCTATGAAAAATTTCAGAAAAAATTATTCATTGGAATAAAGCAATAATGTGAAGATAAGAACAAGACTTAACTTCACACTAAAATATTTAAGCAAATTATTTTCTCTGTTACTCTGTTCTTAGACATAGTTGGTGTTCTTGTGCATATTTAGACACACATTTTTTACACCAGAGGAAAGATGACCCAGACTCTTCTGACATTTCTTTTTAAAGGACTTTGCCTTTATGAGAGCAGACATAAATGAAAGCCATTTCCCCTTAGAATATCTGATTGGCTCAAACCACTCACCTTAAATTTAGTAGTTGTGTTAGTCCAGGTAGACTAGAGAAACAAATTCATAGACATGTATATGTGTATAAGAAAGAGGAGAAAACATCCCAGTCCAGTCCAAATTCATAAATCTGATATTAGCTCATATGCCCAATATCAATCTGTAAGTCTTCTCCAGACTCATAAAGCCCATGCAATGACACCAGGACAATCACAGGCCAGTAAGTACAATCTTGTGTATCCAGTGGTGGTAGAAGAATTTCAGCACTGGCAGAAGTCTCCCCATGGCTCCTCCAGTTTTCAGGGCTCAGGGTCTACCGGCATGCCACCATGTGTCTCATAAGCTGCAATGTCTCCCAGAGAGTGAGCCAAGAGATAGTGTCTCCTGCTTCCAAGAAGGAATTACCATATTTCCCAGAAATCTCAGAAGAAGACCAGGCTCACAGAAGTCCCATTGGCTATCTCCAGATGGGCTAGTCACCACTCCTCCACTCCTAATCCTCAAATTAACACCAGATTGGTGATTGCCACAGATGTCCAAGGCTTATTGAACTGTAAGAACACTATGAATCCTTCAATATGTTAATCTGTGTCCTGAGATATGCTGGGCAAGTACTTCAAAAATGTACTTCCCTTTTGGCTTTCAACTTCAGTTCTTTGCACATTTCATTAAAATACTTCTCCTTGAGCTACCCATGGAAATATTTGCCAGATTCTATTGACTTTAGCTACTCTGCTGTCAAGAACAAGTTTCAGAGTTTCTTTTGACATCCACTTTGATTTTTCTTTCTTATCTTTTTAAAAGTTTGTATTACCAAGCTTTATTCATCCATTCTTTCATCAGTGTTTTAAAGAAGATTCAAAATTTAAATTAATTCAAGCAGTGTTACAATGAACATTCTGTTGAGGCTCCTCTGCCTCATGTGCGAGGTGACCTTTGGCTTTCTTCATGTTTGATGCTCTGGATGTCAACCCACAGTTCCCCAAGTCTCTCATGATGAGTGTTCAGGGTGTCAAATCTGTTCTTTCCATTGTCTCTAAATTCAGGTGGAATATACTCAAGATCTTTTTTTGGCTCTATTTTTTAGTCTTCTTCAGCTTCAACCTGTACTTGTATGTGAGCAAGTAAAAGTCTGCTCTACAGTTGGCTATTGGCTTTGTTGTGACACATGATATTGAATTTCTCCATCATCTCTTCACACAGATAGTCAGGTTGCTTCTGTGTATTTCATCTGTGAAGGCCCACTTGTATAGTCACTATGTTTGTTGCTTAACAAAAATAATTTGCAATAAAGATTTTTCATTCTTGCATAAAAGACTGAATGACAATGTGGATTCCTGTTTGGTTTCTATTATCAAAGCCACATTTTGCAACCACTGATTATATTTCTGTTACCAACTTTTACATCCTACTCTTTTGTAGTTATCAATCTTATGTAACTACATGCTTTATCATTTTTGGATCGAGGATATTTCTCCATCACTAACTTTAATTGTTTTGTGTCTAAAGTATAATAATAATTGTATTAACTGAGTTTATTTCAAGATATGTAGGTTTTATTCTATCAAAGAAAGAATTACACTGTGATATATGTCTTAAAATGTTTTTATTGACATGAATGTGATGCCATTCCTCTTGATCATTGTCATCATTGTAAAGCATCTGATTGGTCATTACTAGTCCATTTTAATTCACTGATTTCTAGGATGCTCACTTAATTTTCAAAAAATTTCCATTTTTCTAGGTTCATACTTTGTACACTGCACATTGCAATCATTAGAGGATGTTGGTAGTTATTTCTTCAAATTTGACATTCCAAATGTGGTAGTTACATAATGTCTTATCAACTTGAAAGTATAGAATTGAGGGTGAAAGTATAGAAGGTTAGCCTGTGAATGAGGTCCCAGCATGATGGTCCTTCCTGGTAGGTGTGGCCTTCTCATCAGGAGGATACTGGGAACTTCCCCCCTCTCTCTGCTTCACCTTTCTGTGGGCAAGTCACACAGCTCAGTCCTGCCTGGACAGGCTTGCACTGCCATTGGATCCAGAAGGCTTTGTACCCATTAGTATGTGACTGCATGAGTCTGAAGAGGGTCAGACTTAGGACTAGCATTGAACTGTGGACTTACTCTGAACTGGGCTTGTCTGTTTGATACAAAATCATTTCTTAATATATAACTATCTTTTAGCTATATGGACGTCACCGGATTTGTTTCTCTAGTCAACCCTGCCTAATGCAGTGTCTCCTCAGAAAATGAAGGTCGTGAAGTCTATCCTCCATCCACATCATTATGGTTGACTTTTCTTTGTGGAGGCAACTCTTCATTTGTTGTATTTTCAGTGTCTTCCAATCTAAGAAGTTCATCTTCTAGCACTACGTCTCACACGATGTTTCATACTTTTTCAAGTGCCACAATCCTCATGGTTGGAAAGACAGTCTATTCCTTCTTCCTGCTTGGTTCAATCTGAAAGTTCAACTAAACCTGTTTACCATGGGTAACCCTCCTGGGATAGTTTCCAGTATCATAGCAACATGCAAGTCACCCCATTACAACTGGGAGACAGATGAATGGCAAATGCTTTATTTAGGTAAGCTACATATATTCATAAATTGGGGTAAAAATTAATAGACATTTTAATGTATTTTCAAAGTGTAACTGGTTTTATATAAGACTGTAAGTTGATTTGAAAAGTTTAAAGGGAATTTAGATATGATATAAGCCAGTTCACAATAACTCTTCTACCTCAAGCAAGTGAAGAAAACTGACAAGCAATATAATTCAAGACTTGTCAAAGAATTGAACATTAGGCAGTGGAACGTGGAAAATAATTGATGTGAGTTCTTTTCATGTTCTAGTTTCCTGGAGCAAGTTTCCAGGGCAAGTTTCCATGCTGCAGCACAGGGCACAATGCCCTGCAGTTCTTAAGAGGCCAAAGCAGCCACGCTTTACAGAGAATAGTAAAGAAGGGGGATATATCTGGAGAAGCACCCAAGGTCTCTGTAAAAGTCTCCCCTAGAAATTCCAGTGGGATTCTGGTGAGTAAATGTATGTGAGGAAACTGGTAATGGTCCAAAAAAGCATTATCTGAAAGAATTCAAAGAAAGAATAGCTGGAGCTCCTACAGGCTGCAGACTGGTGCTATTCCTAACGACTAGATCAGGACACTTTGGAATGTATAAGCAGAGTCAGTAAACCCAGTAAGTAGTTACAGTTACCCAGTAACCAAGGTAAACACAGCTTTGTGGGTTAGACTAGAGATTAGTAAATACATACAAGTAAGACCTGGTTTCCTGGGCACTCTCTCTCTCAGTGAGGGATTATAGATTTGAGAATAGGCTTTAATTCTTTAAGAAGATATTATGGGATCGGGAGAGAGACACAGAGGCTGGTTTTATTTAGGAACAGAATTTTGAAATTTTGGAAAAAATGTGAAATTGTTTACTGTTGATTAGTAAATAAGCACACACAATTCTCTGTGTACTTTACTGATGGGGTAATCTGACACTGGGCACCTTCTTCAGAAGTGTACTGCATCATATATCGGAACTTTCACTCTTGCTGAAGCACTGCCTGCTGCTGAAAAATAAGACTTAAAATAAAAACCAGTAGAATTAAGTTGCTTCCAAGCAGGTTCGCAGACAAAAATCTCAAGATCTTGTAGAAATACAAACTATTTATGATCTGTGAAGATATAACTCATAATGTATGGTATCAAAAACACACAAGTAACAAATAAAATGTTACTGATGATCATTTAAAAGCAGAGAGAACAGTACAGAGAACATCCAGAGATTCAGATGGATTGAGAAGGGAACATGGAACTAGGGACCATGCTGCTGAGTCAGCTGGATCTTACAGAAAGCAGAATGCAAAGGTATTCCAACTGTGGGGATCATAAAACGTTATGGACAGTCATTCAAAAGGGGATACTCTGTGGTTTAAAAACAGGAAAGGTGTGTGTCAGGGGTCTATCTCTTCAACATGCATATTCAATATATACACTGAGCAACTAATATGAGAAGTTGGACTATAAGAAGAATGGGACTTCAATATTATCGGAAGATGACAACCTTTCATACACACATGACATTGGCTGAGCCCCGGTGGCATAGTGGTTGTGCGCGGGACTGCGGCCCACTGGGACGGAGGTTCAATTCCAGTAGTGAGGCTGGCCCTCCTACTCCCACCACCGGAAAGCAGTGATGCCCCCCTCCCCCCAAAATAAAAAAAACATACACACATGACACAACCAACCGTGCTTGCTGAAAGCAGAGAGGACTGATGGCTTACCAAAAAAAAAAAAAAAAAAAAGATTCTCCCAAGAGGACCAATAAGCAACCTTATGATAGATGGTGATAAAAAGTGAAGTTACCAAGAATTACAGTTTCACTGAGCCCTGGTGGCTCAGTGGTTGTGTACAGGACTGCGGCCCACAGGGTTGACGGTTCAAATCCAGCAGCATCTCTCCAGAAGCAAGGCTGGGCTTCCTACTCCCACCAGGGCAGTGATGTGGGGGAAAAAATTACAGTTTCTTTGGATTCACACTCAATGTGTCAGCAGTCAGAAAATCAAATTGCATGTTGCAGGCAGTAAAGAAGTCTAAGATGTTTCTGATTCAAGTTATAGCACATTCTTTCACCTGATATGCCTGCAAAAGCTGGGTAATTAATAAGGGAGACCAAAGAGTTCTTGTTGTCTTAGAACTTTGTAGGCACAGAATATTGCAAATATCCTGGACTGCCACCGGCGCAGTTCTACCGTCTCCTAGAGGGCCCTTAGGGGCTGAAATTGCATCAACTTATCAACGGCAGTGAGGTTAGCTGGGCCAAAAAAACCCCAAAAATATCCATATTGGAAGAAGTACAGCAAACATGCCCCTTAAGTTTCTATTGTGCCAATTTATACATTCACAGGTTTATTCCAAACAAACCTTATGTCAACATACTTCTATAATCAGTGGATGGCTGCAGGCAAATTTTCTCAGCACCTTTCATCCATTTTTCAATTTTCTTAATATTCTTTCATAATAAATCTGCATAATTACTATGTGCTCTTCAAAAGAAAAATCACATAAAGATATGGCTTTATAGTGCAGGTTAAATATCCTACAAAGATGTTAGCTCAGAAGGTTATGATGCCTGTTCTTTGGAACTCTAAGTAATAACTTTAATAGATGTTCTTGTAGGATACAGGATAATCATGGGGGCTTATTATGAAAAATTATTAAGAAAATTGGAAAAATGCTTTTCTCACTTGACAAAATACACTCCCATTATTCATGCAGAATGGATAATAAGGTTTATGAGAATTTTCTTAGGTAAAACTACCTCAACCACCCTGCAGCATTGGGCTTTCCAATTCAGGCTTCTTTTGTTCTCCAAGTTCAAAGAACTGTGAAGAAGAGCATGATCTGAGCCCATCGGTTATGCCAATTGAGGAGAACAGACAATAAAGATGGATTGGAAGGACAGAAGCACTGCCTTCAGGATTGTCCCCCAGGGAGAAAATGTTGACAAAGAAAAACTTTGCGTTTGCTATTTTTGTTCAATCCAGGTTACTATGATTTTTTAGAAATATTTTTTACATGCCCTTGTACATTTTAAGGTGTAGCTATAAGTTTATATGAAATGTTTGAATCCTCAAATTCAAATGAGAATCAGATTGATAGAGGTACTGATAATAAAAAGTAGCAAAACAAGTTTTGAAAAAGTGATGTACTTGACTTATATCGGCACTGACTTAGGGCAGAGGCATCAGCGTCATGCAGTAGAGGACTATTTGTATACTAATGATTATATAAGCTTGAGGGGAATAATTAGTTTACTCAAAAAAAGAATTTTCTGTTTGTCCTTGGTTTCTGGAAAGTATCATCTAAACCTTGAGAATTTCCCAAGTGGTAGAGTAGAGTGTCTTTGTTATTCATGGAGAGGAGTAGATCATGTTGACAGAGGGTCCGAAAGAGATTGCTCTGGGTAGTAGTGTTATAACAGAAAGACCCATCAAATAGCCAGCTCTCCTGGGAGAAAGACTTCATACTCACTCACACCATTGTGCTAATGCTGACGCATAGGGGTCCTCTAAGCAGTTCCCTTGGGAGTAGAAAGTCCCAGCTTTCTCTTGATAAGGAGGTGGTCGACCTATAACCACTATATTAAGACAGGTCACAGATGAACTTCAGTGATGTGATCAAAGACTCGGTGAATTATGCCTCTGTAGTGAAGCTCCAGTAAAACTTCTAGACACATAATTTTGTTCGAGCTTCCTGGTTGATGATAGCCATTGGTGTCCAGTAGGTGATAGACAGTGATAGACATTGGTGTCTGGTAAGTGAAAAACATTGATGCAGTCTTTGTCTTTGAAACAGTCCTAGACTTTGACCTATGGGTTTTTGTGTGTGTGTTTTGTCCTAGGTAACTAAAGCTACCATTTAAAAAATATCACAAGGAGGTGAATTCACAGAAGAGAAATGCATTTTTTTCATAGTTCAGTAGAACAGAAATAAAATTCTGGGTGTGATTCAGAGAGGCTTCTCTATATATTTCAACTTCCAGTAATAAAGAGTCCTTGTAGCTGTTGCACTGTTGTGTGTACCTGTTTTCATGTGGTGTTTTCTTTCATATGTGCCTTTGTGTCTACTTCACTCTTTGGGGGAGGGGGGCGTGGCATCACTGCCCTCCGGTGGGAGTAGGAAAACTCTCGGGGGTTCCTGGAAAGCTGCTGCTTTTTTGAACTCCCAACCCAGTGGGCCACAATCCCACAGTCCCGCACACAGCCACCAGACCTCAGCTCTTACTTCATTTTTTTTTATAGCATCTACATGATAGGTTTCAAGATCTATGCTACCCTGGTATGACTTTATTAACAGAACAAAGAAAATCCCTTTACCAAACAGGGCAATATTCACAGTTTCAGGAACTAGGATAACCCCAGCATATGCTAACATGCCCCATGAGTGGTGATCAACTTGATGGCAGTGATTTTTGAGATATAATTAAAAGCACGCTCTATAATAAACTGTAACTGTAAATCAAGTGCTTTTCTGGGCTATATAAATAATTCTAGTCAATTATTGAAACTGAGACAAGAATGAGAACCTCCAATTATATTGAGAGGTCACAAGTTTCCTATCCTTGTGGGTGATGTCTTGAGGAGTTAGTGGGAACCTTCATATCTGTAGCCAGTGAGTCAGAAAGGCAGGTACCTTGGAGATCCCTAGGCTGGAGCTTATTCTTTGAGGGGGTGATTTTGTTAAGTGCCGTCAAATCAATTCCAACTCATAACGTTTATCTTTTGAACAGTGCAGCACTTCCTGACTCTGCACTGTCCTCACACATGTGCTATGCTTGAGCCCATCATCACAGCTCCTGTGTCAACCCATCTCAGTGAGGGCCTTCCTCGGCTTGCTGTTCCTCTACAAGCATGATGTCCTACTTTAGGGCCTGTTCTCCCTGACAATGATGCCAAAGTTTGTAAGCTGAAGCTTGGCCATCTTTGCCTCTAAGGAAAGCTCTGACCATTGGAAACTCCTGAATCTACAGCTAGTTGGTCCAAAATGATGGTTTCTGTAGTAGTTAAGGATAATGTCATTCAGATTGTAACCTGGTGACATTTCCTTGATGTCTTAAGCTTTTGGTATAAGGGCAAGAGAAACAGATAAGATTCCCCCTACCCCACCCCCATATCTTCCTGTTTGCTGGGACTCAGCTACCAACCCTGGGAACTGCCAGTTTCCATCAACTTTGCATCTGTGTGACTGGCATATGATCTCTCTGCTCCCCTGGTCAACTCTCTGCATCGCCAGCTGTGGCTACATCGGTCTGAAGAGGAATTTAAGGACTAGGATTGGATTTATGGGCTTCAGTTGGACTGGGCTGGGTGGGGCACCTTCATGATGTAAACTTGCTTATTAATATAAAGCTTTTTCTTATGTGTAAATGGTTGTCACTGGATTTGTTTCTCCAGGGACCTGGTCCAATACAGTATCTTGGCAAAGTCCCAAATTTGCAGCTGCTGTGTGACATCTTGCACATACTCAACAGTCTGCAGGACTGTATCCCTTAACAAGTTAATGTAACTTAAGTTCAGGTGGTTAGAGGCAAAAGACATGTTAACCTGTGTTATAGGGGATTATGTGCTGCATGAAAAGCCACAAGGTCAGCAGTTCTTACCCATAAACTTCTCTGAGGAAGAAAGACGAGGCTTTCTACTCTTAGAACGATTTACATTCTTGGAAACTACAGGATCAGTTCTGCCCTGCCCTATGTGATCACTGTGAATCGGCATCAGTTGGATAAGCAGTGTGGTATTTTGAGTTTTGGAGATTCAGAAATAGAATAGAATTAAAATTGAGATATTTAGAGTTAGTGTCAAGGACATATGTAAGAAATGTTTTGTTGGATGCAAAATCTGGAAGCACCCTATGAACCAATTGTATTCAGGGGAAAACTACCCAGTTATAAAAATGAGCACAACTATTGCTATATACATTGAATGAATGAATCTGAATGAAGAAATAAAAGCTATCATCCTTCTAATTAACTAAATAATAATGGAGAAGTAATTAAATATTAGAGAAGTCTTTTCTCATCCAAAAATAATGAATTTCTAGGAAATATTCCATAAACTGTAATGGTATTAAGTGGAGTATTTACCATTAATTTATATGGGTAGATTTTATCATCTTTCCAGACCCAAAATATAATCCACCAAATCTCATACTGGCACATAAAGCCTAAAATAACACTAACACCTGGTGCTAAAGAAGTGGTTCAATCCTGTACAGATTTGATGCTGAACTACTTAAAGCAGTTCTCAGGGAAATAGTCTGGCAGCATCACTTGTACTGATTAGAATACTGCCTCTTTAATAGCTAGATGCAATACAAATGTTCAATGCTAATTTTGGTTTTCTCCATTTGTTGGTAAAGAGGAAACATTCTCCTTTACTAATTAAAAATTTATTGCTTCAGATCATGGTATTGGTTTTTTTTTTACAGCTCATAACAACACATACATCAATTGTATCAAGCATATTTGTTTATATATTGCCATCAATATTTTCTAAACATTTATTTTCTATTGAGTTCTTGGTATCAGTTCCTTTCCCCCCCCCACCCATGACCTCTTGATTTATTATAAATTATTATTATTTTCATATCTTATACTGAGCACTTTCTCCCTTTCCCCACAAGTTCTTCCCTCCTCCCTTTCCCACCTCCCCCCTATTCTCCTGGTATTGCAACTCCCATTTCTAATCTTGAAGGGTTCATTTGATCTGGATTCCATGTGTTATAAGCTCTTATGTGTACCTGTGTCCATGCTCTGCTCTAGTCCCCTAGAGAAGGCAGGATTAGGGTCATGATAATGGAGGATTGGGAAGCCTGAAGGAACCAGGGGAAATTGTGTATTTCATTGAACCTTGGTTGACTAATCCATTGCTTGTGACCCTTGGTATGGGATGTCCCATTGTCTACAGATGGGTTTTGGGTCATTCTTGACCCACCTAATTCTCAGCAATATGTTTGCTTGTGTGTTTTCAGTTTTCTGATGCTTATTACCTGATCCTGTCACTCTTTCATGATCACACAGGCTGCTGTGCTTCTTTCAGGTGGACTTGATGCTTCTCTCCTAGATGGCCATTTATTTAGCTTCAAGTCTCTAAGACACCAGATGCTATATCTTTTGATAGGCAGGCACCATCAACTTCATTACATTTGTTTATTCACCCATTTTGTCTTCAGTGATTGTGCCTGGAGGGGTAGCATCACAGAATGCTATGTTGTGATAACAAAGTGTTCTTGTATTGAGGGAGGGCTTGAGAAGAGGTCCAAAGTCCATCCACTTTTTCAATGTATTGCAATATAATATATCTTGAGTTATCCTGGGTTAGACTAGAGAAACAAATTCTTGGACATTCACATGTGTAGAAGTAAGAGCTCTATATAAAAGAGATTTTGTATAATGCAGGGGTCCGCAAACTTTTTTTAACAGGGGGCCAGTTCACTGTCCCTCCACCCTTTGGAGGGCCAGACTATAGTTAAACAAACAAACAAAGAAAAAAACAACTATGAACAAATTCACTGTGGACCTGGGATGAGTAGTAGGCTATTAAGCAGGACAAAAAACACCCGGAGGGCAGGATCAAAGTCTCAGTGGGCCACATGTGGGCTATAGTTTGAGGACGCCTGGCATAGTGAAAAACATCCCAGCCCAGTCCAGATCAAGTCCTTATGCCCAGTATTATTCCATGTGTCCAATATTAGTCCACAAATTCCTCTTTAGACACACACAGTCATGCAATAATGCCAAGTGCAGACAGATTACAGACCACCAATTGCAAAGTCATATAGCTCCACTGGCGGTAGAAGGATCTCAGCACTGGCCTGTTGATCCACATGGCTTCTCCAATTCCAGGGCTCTGGCTCCATCAATGTGTCTCCATGCTTTTTATCAACAAGAATGTCTTGCAGGAAGTGTCTGTATCCCACCTTGAGTGAAATATTAATCTGTAGTGCCTCCAAATGAGGTCATTAAGCAGCAACCCAATTGACAGGCTAAACTGCACCCCATTCAGTCTTAGTAGTCTCAAGTTAGCACCAGATTATGTAACTAACACATATGTACATAGACCAATATCTCTATTTTTATGATCCAATGTATTTAAAACATGAGTGTACACCTATGTTTGTATCTCTATCCATACCTTTGCTTCCTATGTCTTTTCTTTGTTTCTTTTTACCTTCCTCCTGTCCCAACATCATGCTCATCCTTCTGCTTCTTAGCCATTTCTCTCAGCTAGATTACTCTTGCTCCAATACCAACAGGATCTCTATATCCTCCTTGATGATGATTTTAATTCCGTAGTTTTTCCTCTGTCAATGGTGTTGATTGCTCCCTGCTCCATTTCACTGCCTCCTCTTCTCTCTAAATCCCTCCAGGACCACCAGTCCCATTGTTTTCTCCTTGAGCTGTTTTTCATGTCTATAGTATACAGGTAGACAGACCAACAATGACATAAGCAATACAGAAAGAAAACAAAAACCTGACATTCTTCTTTTAGAAAATCTTCCTCATTAAGTGCTTCAGGTTAACTCCTCTACCTATTTCAGGTTGTTAACTTTCAGAATGGTAGGTGGGAGATAATTGTCTTTGTTAAATAAGTGTTGTGGGATATGTAGCAATAACTCTGCAATTCAGTTAATGTGATGAATTACATTTCATCTATAAACAACGGTAATAAATCTTGAGCATCTCATGCATGCAAAAGTTGGGTAGTTAATAAAGAACACAAAATAATACTTAGTGTATTTGGATTATTGTGTTGTCTAAGAAAATTAAATATATCATGGACTACTCGAAGAATGAATGTCTGTCTTAGAAAAAATACTCAAGGTGCATGAACAGTAAGAGGTTATCTCGTGCTTTGGACATGTTATCAAGAAGGACCATTCTTGGAGAAGGACACCATGCTTCATAAAATAAAGCATCTTCAAAAATAGGAAGACCCTAATGCTGTGGTTTTCAATCTTTCTAATGCTGTTTCTCATGTTGTGGACAAGTGTTGGACTTATAGACTTGAGGTGAACTGGGCTAGGGTCCTTTCTTGATACATTTTTGCTTCTTTTATAAAACTATTTCTTATACATAATCAGTGTCACTGGATTCATTTTTCTCATCAAATTAACCTAACACAAGGATATTCCCCTCATTTGTTTCCTGTCTGCTTTGCCAAACATAATGTCCTTCTCTAGGGAAGAATCTCTCCTGACAACTTGCCCAACATATGTAAGCTGAAGTCTCACCATCCTTGCCTCTAAGAAACACTTTTTCTGTACTTCTGAGACAGATAGGCTTGTCATTTTAGCAGTCCATAGTATTTTCAATATTTTTCTCCAGCATCACCATTCAAATGCATTGATTCCTCTTCAGTCTTATTTATTAAATGTTCACCTTTTACATGTGCATAATAAGGCAATCGAAAATGTCAAGAACCCCATAGCCCACAAAGAAACATTTTTACTATTCAACATTCTGAAGAGGTATTGTGCAGCAAATATTCCTCACACAAAAGATCTTTTGATTTCATGACTGCTTCCATGAGTACTGACAACAAATCCATGCAAGACATAATCCTTGACCATTTCAAACTTCTCCAATTATCATGATGTTGGTTCCATTGGTCCAGTTGTGCAGATTTTGGTTTCCTTTGCACTGAATTATAATCCATACCAAAGGATACAATCATTTTTTTAAAATCAGCATCAAGTTCTCCTCACTTTGAGCAATCAAAGTTTTGTCATCTGCCTTTTGAAGGTTAATAAGATAGCCTCCAATCACCTGATACCTCATTCTTCTTCATATAAGATTGCTTCTCTGACTATTTTCTCAGTATGCAGATTGAACAAATATAATGAGAATATACAACCCTGATATACACTTTTCCTGATTTTAACCATGCTGTACTTGTTCTGTTCTCACACTGCTTCTTAATCCATGTGCAAATGAATGAAGACAGTGAAGTGTTCTGGAATATCCATTCCTCTCAAAGTTATTCATAGTATGCCATGATCTACACATTCAAATGCCTTGGAATAGTCAATAAAATACAAGTAAATATCTTTATGATAATCTCTGCTTTCAGTCCAAGTCCATCGGACATCAAGATACATCTAATGTTGAACTAGACAGTGGATATACTGAGGGCTTTCCTAGGTCTGTTGCTATTTGTCATCTATGTAGTTGACACGAAATAATGATGAACTTTTTTATCTCAGACGAAAATATTTCCCAGTTTTGCATCTTCTTCATGATTATGAGGTATTTGATCTCATTATTACAACTGTTTCTGTCACCCCATCTCACAGAGGGTTTTCCTCATTTTTGTTCTATTTTTCAGTAGGATGACCTCTTAAATAATTAAAAAAAATAATTTTATTAGGAACTCTTAAGGATATCACATTTTTATTATTCATTTCTGGGTCCAATTATCAGGTGCCAGTCATAAGGTTTTCAATGGCTAATTCCTCCAAAGTATACATCCTGTTCCTTCATTGTAGCTTGCTCTTAGTTTGGAACCTCTGATGAAACCACTATTGGTGAAAGTGTTATGTTGAGTTCTCTACAGAAGCAAAATTGTTGTTATTTGTATGAGTTGTACCTAGAAAGAAAATTAAATCAAGGAACAGCTTCCACAGTTGTAGGAATAGTTAAGTCCAGTCTGGTTCAATTGGATTTTTCCTGCCTTGAAGAAACTGATGAACAGGATACTGAAACAGAGACAGCAGTAGGCAAAGGCTGATAGATTCAAAGGTCTGAAGATGGCCTTATGAATCCACCACTGACAGTCCACTGACAGCATTTAGGATTAGCAAAAATTGCAACAGGAGATGGAGGACCACCTAAAAGATCTAGCATTGGCAGCAGGATATGATCCAAGGAGGATTCAACTCAGTTTGGTCTTTACCTCTTAACAAAAAAGACTTATGACACCAGCGAGCATCATCAGGCTGCAATGCAATTGCTAGTGTAAGCCCTGTCTCTGCCCTTATCCAGAAATGTCTAGATAACCTAATCTCTAATAATCATAGGGGACACTGCTGGCATCTGAAAAACCAGTGACATAGCTTCCCGTTTCATACCAGCAAACAAGCAATTGAAGACAAACTGGCAAGTTGTGGTGTATCTGAGCTAAGTCATGATATTTTCAGTTGTCTCATGTCCATGTGTAAGTTACACATTGAGTAAGGAAGAATCAATGTATTTGAATTATGGTGCTGAACAATATTGAAAATAATGTGGACTGCCAAAAGAAATCTCTCTTAAAACTAATATAGCCAAAATGCTCCTTAGGAAGCAAGCATGGTATGACTTCATCTCATGTATTTTGGTTATGTTCTCAGAAGAGACCAGTTCTTTTTTTTTTAAATCATTTTATTGGGGGCTCATACATCGTTTTTCACAATATATAAATAAGCATACTGTGTCAAGCACCCTCACATGTCCACTTCTATTATCGTTATCCAATCGTCCACCTTTTCCCTTAAGACCCTGGTATCGGCTTTTCCATCCCTCTTCCCCTGCTCTCTCCTCCCCACCAACCCTCAATACTTTATACATTGTTATTATTCTATCATATCTTACACTGCCTGACCTCTCCCCCAACCCACCCCTTTGATGCCCATCCTTCAAATAGGAGCTTGTGTATATATCCTTACAGTTGGTTCCATCTCTCTACCCCACCTTCTTTCTACACTTCCAGCATCTCTAATCTAACCATTGGCCTGAAGGGGCCCATCCATCTTGGTTTCCCCATATCTCCAGCTCCCCTCTATGCTAGTGTGACTTCTCCAATCCATCTGGATTTGCAAGGTAGAGTTGGTACCATGATGGTTGGGGGACAGGGAGGAAGGCTTCAGGAACTAGATGGAACTTGTATGCATCATCACTGCCCGACTGTACCTTGACTGGTCTGTCTCCTCCCTGTGACTCCCTTGCTCTCCCCCTCCTTTGTAATGATGTGGTTCTTGTTCCTTAGTGCTCACTATCTGCTCCCTTCAGCCCATCATGATCACACAGGCTGGTGTGCTTCTTCCATGTGGGCTGCGCTGTTTCTGCGCTAAATGGCGACTCGATTATCTTTATCTCTTTTAGACTCCAGGCATTGAATCATTTGGTAGCTGGGCACCATCATTTCTTCTACTCTGTTTGCCTCTGTATCCATTTGTCTTCAGCGATATTGGGAATCAATTGGTCCATTGATTTTGATTGTTGCTCTTTGATACCTGATTGTTTCAGCACCTTATTATCACACAGGCAAGTGATCTTCTTTTATGGTGGGTTTTGTTGCGTCTGAGCTAGATGGCTGCTTGTTTATGCTCAAGCTTTTAAGACCCCGAATGCTATATCTTTTGATAGCTGGGCACCATCTGCTTTCTTCACCACTCTTGCTCATGCTCCCACATGTCCTCAGTGGGTACCTAGGGGATGTGTGCACACAGTGATATATGTTTGTTTGTTTTTTTCCGCCCCATTTGATGTCTGTTTCCTAATCCTTTCACCACTTTCACCACCATGTGACCATGCTGGCTGTTGTGCTTCTTCTGTGTGGATGTGGTCTCTTCTTAGGTAAATGGTCTATTGTTTATATTCAGGCCCCAGATATATCCTTTGAAGGCTGGGCACCATCAACTTTCTTCACCACATTTGTTTGTGCCCCCATTACTTCAGTGGTTGTGTTGGGCCAGTGAGCCTCAAAGAATGCCAGATTCATAGAACAAAAAGTGTTCTTGCATTGAGGGAGCACCAGGGTGAGGGCCCAAGTTCCACTTGCTACCCTAGTATTTGACCTATAGATATTTTCTTAAATTTATTCCCACCTTATAATATAGTTGTATCTATGTATGGGCATACCTATGTTTAGACCTCTGTAAGTGCCCTTTGCCTTGTAGCTCTTTCCTCTATTTCCTTCCATCTCCCTCCTGCCCCACCATCATGTTCCACCTTCATTGGCGTTTCATTGTTTTCTCACAGATTCATTGTCCTTGCTTAATCCTCAACCAGACCTCCCATACCCTCCTTTCCATCGATTCCCAACCACTTGTTGCTCCCCCTCCCCTGTCCATGTGTTTGTCCCCACCCCCTTCTCCTCTCCTCTCTCATGCCCTCAGGAATCGTTTGCCCAGTTCTTTCTGTGGCGCAATGGGTCTCAAGAGGGATGTATTCCTCTAAGCATCATGTGTCGGCATGGAGCTTGGACCAGCTCTCTTCCTCTTCCTCCCTTCTTGTCTTTGTCCCTGTGGGTGTGGGATGCTGGCCCCTCCCCCACCCTGTTCTCTGCCATGCCCACTAATAGAGATGGAGTCCATCTGACTCTGGTTGTGTCTGGCTCTATAGCTCTCTTTTCTTACATCTTTCCATGCGTCCACATTGTCCTCATGGTTGGGAGTTTCATGGTAGTAACTGCTCACCCACTCTGGTTTCTGTGGAGACAAGACTGGTACTTCCCCTCTGGGTGGATTAGTGCCCCATTTCCTCTGTTATCCTTTCACTTTTGAACTCCCTTTTAACTCCCCTCTACCCCCTCATCCTCACATTACTGTGTTGCATCCAACGTGTACCTTCCAGGGTTGAGTCCTCCCTCCTCCCCTTACACTATCTCTTGGACCAGCTATTATGGTATAGGAGCCTTCTATTTTATACTCACCATACTGTTTCTACTTACCTCAGGGGGCTCATGCCGTACTTATCCTTTTGAGATTGACTGACTTTGCTTAACATAATTTCCTCCAGTTCTTCCCATGCAGAGATGTGTTTCATGTGCTCATCTGAGCTTTTGAGTGAGGCATAGTACTCCATTGTGTGTATGTGCCAGAGTTTATTGATCCATTTATCTACTGATGGAACTTTAGGTTGCTTCCAACTCTTTGCTTTTGTGAATTGTGCTGCAATAAACATGGATGTGCATACCACTGGCTGTGGTTTATTTCTTGCCTCTTCTGGATATATACCCAATCGTGGGGTAGCTGGATCATAGGGTAGCTCAACTTCCATTTTCATTAAGTATTGCCAGACTGCTTTTCATAGTGGCTGTACATATCTACATGACCACCAACAATGTAGAAGTGTTCCTATTTTGCCACATCCCCTCCAACATTTGTTGCACTCCGATTTTCTGATCTGGGCTGGCCTCAAGGGTTTTAGATGATATCTCATCATTGTTTTGACCTGCATTTCTCTGATGGCTAGTGAGTGACAGCATTTTCTCATATATTTATTGGCCATATGGACCTCCTCCCTAGTGAAGCTTCTTTTCATTTCTTTTTCCCATTTCTTCAAAGGGTTATCTGTTTTCCTCTTCTTGCAGGAAACAAGGGTATTGTAGATTTTTGTAATAATCCCTTTGTTGTATCATTACCAAAAATCCTCTCCCAGTCCGTGGGTTGCCTAGCTACTCTCTTGCTAAAGTCCTTTGATACACACGTTTTTCATTCTTTTTTTAAAAAATAATTTTATTGTGGGCTCTTACAGCTACTACAACATTCAGTACATCATTTGTAATAAACACATTTGCACACATGGTGCCACATACATTTCCAAATATTTTTCACTTGAGCCCTTGTTACAAGCTCCTCTTTAAAAAAAAAAAAAAGCCCCCCCCCCTTTTATTTAAAGAGTCATTTTATTGGGAGCCCATACAACTCCCATCACAATCCATACCAACATCAATTGTATGCAGGCCACATTTACACAGCCATTGCCATCATCACTCTCAAAACATCCTCCCTCCCTCCAGGCCCCCAGTATCAGCTCCGTATATTATCCTTCCTCCCCACCTTCCCCTTGAACCCTTAGTAATTTACAAATGTTATTTTTTCATACTGTACACTGTACAATGTTTCCCTCGCTTCCCTGTTGTCTGTGTCCCAGAGAGGAGGCTACGTGTGGATCCCTGAAGTTGGTTCTCCCTTTCTATTCCTCCGTCCCTCCACCCTCCTGGTATTACCACTCCTATTACTAGTCTTGATGGATCATCTATCCTAAGTTTCCCATGTTTCCAACTTCACTGTACATCTCCTAGTCTTGCTGGATTTATGTGGTAGAATTGGGGTTATGATAGTGGGTGGGAGGCAGCACGCGAACTAGAGGAAGTTTGCATATTTCATTGCTCCTACCCTGCATCTTAACTGGCTCATCAGATGAACCAGAGATGTGTTTTATTCTAAGTCCCATTTGTCAATTTCAGGTTCCCCTTCATGTGTACTCTGCCCTATTGCAGTTAGCCTTTGTATTCACTGGGTCAAGGTTCTTAGATTTTTCCCGATGCTCACTAATGGTTCTGATGGTTTGTTGTTTTACGTCTAGGTCTGTGATCCACCTCGAGTTTGTTCTTGTGCATAGAGTGAGGTAGACATTCAGTTTCATTTTTCTACATGTAGATTTTCATTGTTTCCAGCACCATTTGTTGAAAAGGGCATCACCCTCCCGCTTGATGCTTTTGGGGCCCTTGTCGAAAATCAGTTGTCTATATGCTAATGGTTTTGTTTCTGGGTTTTCTATTCTTTTCTATTGGTTTGTGTATCTGTCATTATGCCAGTACCATGCTGTTTTGACCACTGTGACTTTGTAGTAAGTGTGAAAATCAGGTAAAGCCAGGCCTCTGACTATGTTCTTATCCTTGAGGAGATCCCTGCTAATTCTGGGCTTTTCCCCTCTCTATATGAAGCTGTTTGTGAGTTTTTCCAGTTCTCTGAAGAAGGTTGTTGGAATTAGGATTGTGATTTCGTTGAACTTATAAAGTGAGACCAGCGCTGAGCCCCAGTGGCATAGTGGTTGTGCACGGGACTGTGGCCCACTGGGACGCAGGTTCAATTCCAGCTTACAGAAGCAAAGACTGAGCCTCCTACTCCCACCACCAGAGGGCAGTGATGCATAAAAAAAATAAAGTGAGAACAGTTCTTAAACAAGAAAATTTTGCTTGGTAAATAGAAGGACAGCAAAAAAGAAGACCCTGCACAACATGGACTTACACAGTGGCTATAACATGGTCTCAGTTATAAGAACAATTGTGAAGCCAGCATAGGAACTGGTGTTGTTTTGTTGTGTTGTATACTCTTAGTTGACACCATGGCACCTAACATTTCCTGGGCAAACTCCAGCATTTTCTCTTCTGAGGGGCATTTCAGTTTTATTTCTTCCATAAGAAATTACAGCTCAGACCTAGGTTCTCACAAGTAGAATTGTAAATAAGAAAATGAAAACTTTTGAATGATAAAATAAAGACATATTTGGAAGAGCATTATGAAAGTTAGACTCAGAAGGTGTTCCCTAGATGTTGATTCTTTTGGGCTGGTTCCCAAATAATAATTTGTGGGAAATATTATAACAAGGTGTGGTTACAATAAAAGCAGAAAGAGATATATCTGTCCATTAACTGTGCATGGAACTGAACTGAGCAAAAAAAAGAGGAAATAATGAATTGAAGAGAACTGCTAAACAGATTGAGTACCAAGGCTGTTGATCCATTCCTGATTCCAATTAACCTTAATTTGTTTAGATGCTCAGCAGCATTAAATGAATCTAGCTAGCCAATTAGCAGATCAGCAATGTGAGTTCAGCTCACCAACGGCTGTTTATCAGCTGGACATGATGAGGGCAGAATCTGCTAATTCTTTGGTAGGTGTCAGGGCATGACTTGCCTTGTAGAGCTTCTTAAGTCAGGAGATATACAAGGTACACATACTGAGGTGCTGAATGTGAGGACGATAGGAGGAATGACCCACATTTCATTTGGGAGTTTTATTAGCAGGAATAGCTGCAGCTACTTACAAGTGAATATTAATAGGTCTATTGCCTGAGCCCATGAGACTTAGACTATGATAATCCAATGCCACATACAATTCTTAGCAAGGATTCAGTGTTTATCATCAAATGCTAATAGAGATGCTGATTCTGTTTTTAAACCTAACACTTTTTTCCTTGGTGGATATCCATTTTTGTGTGTGTGCATACTACATTATGCATTATATGATAACTGAAATATCAAATTTTCTAAAAATTAAAATCTTTGAAATACAGATATGCTACCTGAATCATTGATCACATTATCATTTCTTTCCCTTGAAGCCATCATCCTGTTCAAAGGTGACTTTTTTCATCATTATTAGAGCAGGTAGCGATAAATTATTTTTAATTGAATTATTGGTTCTTAACACCAATAGGGATTTGCCACATACTCTTGCTTACCTGAAAATGGTGTAGAAAATTTGCCGGCCTGAACTTTTATTAAGAAAGATAAGGACCATGATAGGGCTTAAAACGAAAATGGGAAGCAGCTACTAATTCTATCTCTGATATTAACTTGATGTGTGGCTTTGGGCAATTTATTTAATTTTGGGGAGCCTCACGTTTTGTCCTAGTGATAATACCATATGCCAACTTCCCATGTGTATTGTGAGGATTAATTATTTTAGGTCTGCCAAGTTCTCTGAAGGTGAAGAATGAAGACTACATGCTAAGCTTATTACTTACACTGGGAACTATCAAGTGGCTTCTATCTCTTTTACCAGGGAGTACTGGAGTGCAGGGGGAAGGGGGGGGGAAGTCCAAGTGTTTACAAATGTGCGTGACGTGAAGCCGCAAGAGCCACTGCTCAGTGTATCACAAGTCCGCTGGAAGAATGAAAAGTTTCATACTATTTCCATGGGAAGGAGTTAGGGAACTAATTTTTTGGTGTAATAAAGATGGCTTAAGGGTAACCTATTTGAAATCATGCTCATTTTGCTCCACCCTTTCCATATTGTTTCATCCCCATGGTAGCCTGTGACGTAAGCACAGGTTTCCCAAGTATTGAGTTACTTCAAACTTCACTGCTGTTTTTGTTGTAGATCTTACTGTTAGTGATATGGATGTAATATTTCCAATGCCCGATTCAAAAAAGATCAGAGATTCAAATATACTGAAAATGAAAAGAGGTATTCAACATTTCAGAAGTGATTTAGGATGGAATCATCGCACCAGAACCTTATTTCTTGGATCACCAGTATTATTTTATTCCAAGTTGTGTGCTCATGTCAGATGGGTATGTTAATTTGAATCTAGATTTTTCTGACTCCAATATAGAATTAGTTGTAATTTAGAGTTAGAGTTAGGGTACAAATAAGAGACAAAAATTAATGATCACCAATAACTTGATGTTATTGAATAATGCACACATCTTTCCTACATACCTTTCCAATCCACAAATTTTGCTTTCATGAAAATTACTTTCAGTTCTCATTACTTTTGAAGTATTCTTTCAGTTACTCACATATACCCAAATAAATCATATGTAAGATATATTATAATTCTATGTTGTACCTGGTTTGAATTAGACCTTTTAACATTTGGTTCTTTAGATCATCTTTGCTTCCTCTTTATTTTCCCTCACCTAATCTAAATGGCTTAGCTAGGTTCATTTTGCATATGAATGGTTCTCTAAATTGTGTCTGATGTTTTAATTTCACATGCCTACTCTTCATCTGACTCTATTTACAGTTCCATTTAAGAAGTCAGAAATTTCAGCTATATGTCTATTCCTTTCTTATGAGTTATACATTTCTGTTTAGATAATTTACAATTCTGTAAAGATAATTGTCTTTGCAAAGTTATATCCTGTATATGTGAATCTTCAAGGTAATTTTCCACCCTGACATGGAATACCTTTTGTTCTGAAACTTAGTGGTAAGGGAAAGCGACACATGAAACTCTTTGACTTTTGAGGAACAATCTTCCAGGTTAGGGTTCACATCACTATATATGTATACATATTTATCTAATACTATAAATTCACCTACCACATATTTCTGTTACTGTTGACACCTCAGATTTGAAAGTTTTCTATTTCATACTTAATTTTAGATTTCTATACAGGGATATAGAAATGGAATACAGAAACACAACTAAAATATCTTAGAGAAAATCTTTTTATCTCTCAAACCTCTTAAATTAAACATACATAGAGTAATATACACAACTGTATCATTTCCACATTTTGTCATAGTAGTGACAAAAATGATTTCTCCATAATTATATAGTGTTTAAAGTTAACTAAGTATATTGATGTGTGTTATTTCATTTACTCCTTGCAGTAATCCTTTGGGTTTAGTAACTTTCACACTTGGTGATAACATAGTGAAACAGAGAGGCTCCAAAATCACAGATGATGAGGTGATAATAATGATAATGTTGATAATAACATTAATGATTGAAACATTGACTGAGTGCTTACTCTGTTCATATGCTAGACCCACACTTATTTAATCTTAACAACTATATGACAACAACTTAGTGTTGTACTTGTAAACTGAACAAAGGTAGTTCTGAAAGCTTAAGGTCACAAATTTTTTAATTTATACATCAGAAATCAGATGTTGGTCTTACTGACATGGCACAGACATTATGGAACAGAATGTAAGTTTTCAGATTTGAAATTGTCGCACTTTCCATAAGCGTGTTCTCTATATTTTTATACCCCAGATTTTATAAGCTTTATTGACCCTACTCTGAGTCATCTTTAATGTGTGCTCATTTCCTTTTTAAACAAGACACATAGGAAGAGGCAGTCCTATTTACCTTTATATCTTCGTGGTTATTATCATGAAGAGTATTGAGTCCATGCCTAGCCATTTGGAGAAAGCTCATGAAGTCAGAAGTCAGATGGTCTACCACTGGAAATCACCTAATGTTGTCGCAGTAGCCCAGTAAAAACATGTTAGAGAGACATACCACATCATGCTATTAATGAAAATCATTACTATTACCCATAACAGGCAATGGATTCTATAACCAATCATTATTAAAGCACTAATTCCTTTTAAGCAGTACCCTCAATTGTAACTTGTGAATTCAAGATCTGTGTAGAATTTTTGTTAGGATAAGAGAAACAAACAAAGACTATTAGAAGCCAAGCTAAGACCAGGATACACATATAAAACAGAAAAAAAATGCTTGCTGACATAAACGGACTCTCAAGTAAGTGGAACTTGCAGTAAATATTTTAGAATATTGTGGGAATATTGTTTCTCATGGAAATACTGGTCTTTTATCCCCATTTACTTGGCACTGGCTGGTTTGTGCTGATTGTTTCAGTCCTATTATCTCTAGTCCCCTTTCACTCTCGACAGTAGTCCCAGTTAGATAATAAATAGGTCACCTTACTCACAGATGGGGTTAGAAGGAAAGGGTTTTCTGAAAGATGAGTGAAGTACATGCCATAACACAAGTATCAGACATGAATCACAAACCTGACATTGTGAAATGTGGCTTTTATCGTTTCCCTAAATTTGTAGCCATGGCTTTCTTTAATCTTACTATCTGTCTACACTGCAGAGTCCTGTGAGAAAATAAGATGGTATTTTACAAGAAGAAAACAAACTGTTTTCTTAATGGCTCTGTTCTCTTGTTCCCAGAAGATGACAAGTTAGTTCACCATGACTGTGTCAGGGTGGGCTGTAGGGAGTCAAGTAGTGTCATGAGCCTTGTCTTTGCAGTTGCAAGAGCAATTACTGGCCAGGAATTAAGATGAGCAGAGGTAAATTAAGTAAAGAAATCACGTATTTAACTTCTGTTCACTCAGAATAATTGCCTCATAAATTAACATTGACTCACATTGAAATGATAATGTAAAGTATCTGTTCTGTACATATTAGAATGCTTATTAAGAAGAAATATTTGGCAAGTGCTATCATAAGATCTAAGTGTGTGTGGCAGAAAAATAATTTTCAACTTTTGAGAGTAATATAAAGATATAGCTCTTAGAAAACGGTGGCCACACCTTCTGATGAATCCTACTTCTGCATTGTTTTTGTTTGATACCACCTGGTCGTTTCAAGTAATAGGAACACTATGCCAAACAGAAACACTCTCCCCTCCTGCACCAACCTAACAATTGTGATTGAGCCCTTTGTTCAACCTTTAAGTCCATCTGTTTTGAGCAGAACCTTCCTCTTTTCCCCTGTGGCTCTATTTTACAGGAGACCACTCTCTCTCCATAACATGATCAAAGTGTCTTAGTGAAAGTCCTGTCATCCTATTCTAAGAAGCATTCTGGCCATTCCTACTTTAAGCTGTAAGCATTTGCTCTTTCACAGTCCATGGCACTTTCAATATTCTTTGTTAGAACCACTCACAAATGCATCAACTGTTATTTGATCTTCCCTTTTCCATATTCCCTGAAAATACCAAGGCTTGGGTCAGGCCCACCGTAGTTCTCAAAATAATATCCTTGTTTTTCAACACCTGAAAGAGGTCTCATGCAGCAGATTTAGCCTGTGCAACGCCACACTGACCTCTTGCATGGTAATTCTGCTATAGCGTCTAATAGTTGCCAACCTTTTCCGTCAGCAGCTGAGTGCTTAATTATTGTCTTCCTAGGAGTCTTTTATTGACAGCAGACTATTTTAAGCAAAGTTCTAGTAGTAACTACACATCTATTTCAACAGGGAAAAAGTGCATTATAATCTTTAAACATTTACGTTATGTGTTACTCATTCACAATGAGTGGATTATACCAACAAGCCAGACTGATAGGCATTTATCTTAGAATTTTTGAGTAAACCTATTTAATTTATCTTGATGCTTGCTATAAATGATACAGAAAGTGGAATTTTAAAATGTTGTTAAGCAAAATCTGATGCATGACTGTGTTAGTCCGGATAGACTAGAAGAACAAATTTCAGAGACACACATATAGGTTTAAGGAAAGGGTTTATATACAAAAGAAATGTGACCCTAAGTAGGCATCCCAATCCAGTCCAGTGCAAAGTCATAAGTTCAATAATAACCCATAAGCCCGAAATCAGTCTATAAAGTCTGCTTCCGACTCAGGAAGTCACAGGTCAGTGGGTGCAGAATTCTGGCCCTGGCAGGGGTCTCCCTATGACTCCTCACTTCCAGGGCTCAGGTCCATCAACAGCATGCCACTCCAGCTTCAGAGGTCTGTCTTCATCAGAGCAAAGCCATGTGGTCTCTCATCCAGCTATTCCAGCCTCCCAGCCGCCGCCATTCTGTGTTGCCTGTGGTTAATCATCTCTGAAACTAACTCCCAACCACTGGGGAAGATAGCTTCTCATCTTCACGAGGGAAATACCGCGAGATTTCCCAAGAGTCTCAGGTGAAAGGCATGCCCACACAGAGGCCTCATCAGCTACTCAATGGCTATCTCCAGATGAACAGGTCAGAATCCACCCCTACATTTCAGTTATAAAATTAACATAAGCACATGACTGCCACAACGACGTTTCATTTAATTTCTGTCAGAGGAGAACTGTTCTTTCTGGTGTTTTCAATGATTTTTTTAGATGTAGATTGCAGAATTTTGTACAGTCCCTCTGGGTGGGCTTGAACAGACAAGCTTAGGGAGTCCATCTGGCCGTTCTGCTAGGTGTTTGGGCTTACACCAGTCAGGTTCTCCAGTGCGGGAGGTTCGCTGGGTATGTGTGTTGGCTTTCAGTAATTCTGACTCACCGGAATGCTCCGTGTGCAGAATGTAACTGCTCCAGAGGGGTTTCCATTTGTGACCTTTCCAAAGCAAATAGCCAGGTGTGTCTTCTGAGTTGTTTTATAGTGGATTTGAAATTTCAGCATTTTGCCCTTTATCAGGTGTTTCTTTAATGACTGACCTACGCACAAAAATAGACATGAGGGCTGATTGCTTTTGAAAAAACATTCCTGAAAATTTTTCCTGTGAATATATTTGACATTTAAACATGAACCGTATTCTTTTGGATTGATTATATGATTGCTAATCACACTCAAAAACCAAGTAGAATAGATTTAAGTAATAGTTATTGGACACTGGGAATCTATTTCAGGTTTTGTCTTTCTGACTGATCTTAATATTTTCCACCTTGCTACTTAATGACAGAATTTCTCTGTGTTTTCAAATGACTAACTAAACCAAGCAAATTACATACTCTTCCTTTTTTAATCATGGAACACTTTTTTTGTGTGTGCATTTTGTTTTTGGAATGAGTGAACTGAGGGTCAGGATAACTAGCCTGCCATTTCAGTGGTATTACAGAGATGCTATGTAATCTTTGGCATATAGTTTTACCAATCTGAGTTCCATTTTGCTCATCTATAGTATGAATAAGGAGGAGGACTGCTCTAAGAATCTCGATATTTCATATAAATTAAAAGTCTACATACATCAGAAATATGTGCAATGAATAATTGAACAACAGCTAAAAAGATAAGTACTGTGTGTTATTTTTCAGCAATATGCAGAAGATGAAAATGGAGTAGAGGTGCATACATCAAATATTTAATTAGCATTTAGTTTAAAAATAGACATGATTGGAATGTAGCCTTCATATTGACAGGCATCTAGCTTTAAACTTTGCTAATTCTTAGGAAAACAGCATGGGATACAAATCTAACCTTCCCTTATTTCCCTATTGCCACAAGGCAGAAGTTGGACAAACACCTACCTTCCGCCTTTAACCCTCTTCTGATCTCAACCATTGCTCTTGCAGCCCTCTACTCTTACTCTGGGATTGACAGTTCATTGAAACGGCCCCACAGAACCCAAGAAAAAACACACACTTATGGAACTTATAAGGGAAGGTAACACAAATAAGAATCAGCAAATATCCACTGCGAAACCTATCCTCACCCAATGTTAGGCCAAGGTTCTCTGTGGTGCTCAGCCTCTGATTGATGTGGTCCTTGACTTTTGCCTCTGTACTTGAGAAGCCCGTTCGCTGCTCTGCTTCCTAGTCTTCTGGATGAGATGCTATTTTTCCAGTATCCGTACCATGGCCTGCCCTCTTTGGTCTGTTCCCTGGTTTCTGGTTTGCTGGTGCCTGTGGTCTGACTTCTACCATTTCAGACAGAAATGGTGAACTTACTCTATTAGCATCTCTTTTTCTGTTGGTGCTGGAAAACTGTCTTTTGTTCCTGTTTCTGGGAGAGCTCATTCTTATTGAACAGGTGGGCTATTCCTTTCAGGAGACTGCACTCCCAAAGAAACAGAAGGTGGAGATTGGAGTCCCTCCACCTTAATCCTATGCGTGGCCATAACAGAGAGTGTCTTCCCAAATGGGGCTATAACCACAGCACGTTGCTGCTGTTCTGGCTAGGTGCTATCTAGTTGGTGCCCACTCACAGCAACCCTCGGTGCGACAGAAAGAAACACTGCCGGGCCGTACCACAATTATGTTTGAGTCTGCCGTGGAAGTGGCTGAAGTCTGTCTTCATGCCGATCCATCTTGATGAAAATCTTCCTCCTTTTTTACCAAGGATGATATTAAAAGAAAAAACAATTTTATGGGGGGGTCATACAACTTTTATCACAATCCATACATCCATCCATTGTGTCAAGCACATTTACGCATTTTTTGCCATTATCATTCTTCAAACACTTGCTTTCTACTTGAACCCTTGGTATCAGTTCCTCATTATCCTCCTCCCTTCCTTCCCCCCCCCAATGAACCCTTGATAACTTATAAATTATTATTTTGTTATGTCTTACATTGTTCAATGTCTCCCTTCACCCCCTTTTCTGTTGTTGGCCCTCCCAGAGAGGGGTTACATGTAGAGCCTTGTAATTGTTTTCCCCTTTCTTTTCCACCTCCCCTCCATCCTCCACTGTCGCCATTCTCACCACTGATCCTGAAGGGTTCATCTGTTCCAGACGCGCTCAGCATGATATTCTTTTCCAGGAACTGGTGTTGTTTGTTAACATGACCAAAGTATGTGAGACAAAGTCTCATCAACTTTGCTTCAAAGGAGAATTCTGCTTATACTTATCCCCAGGCAGATTTGTTTGTTGTTTTTTGTTTTGGCAGGCTCTGGTGCTTTCAATATTCTTCCCTAAAACCATAATTAAACTGTGTTGATTCCTCTTTGACTTCCCTTATTCACTGTCCATTTAGGAAGTTATAATGTGCAAAATATGAATCTAGGAAACTTGGAAGTAATAAAAAGTGAACTGGAATTCAAATAAATCAATATTGTAGTTATTTTTTTTGTTTTGTTTTTTGGGGGGCATCACTGCCCTCTGGTGGGAGTGGGAGACCCAGCCTTGCTCCTGGGACCTGTTGCTGGATTTGAACCGCCAAGTCAGTGAACCACCGTCCTGCACTCAACCACTATGCCACCGGGGGTCAGCCCTAGGTATTGTTTTTTAGTTAGGTGCCAACTAGGTAGTTTTGCTCACAGTAAGTAACCCTAGGTACAACAGAATGAAATACTCCCCATACCTGTGCCATCAACACAACTGTCATGTTCAAGTCTATCTGTACAGCCATGATGCTAATTCACCTTGTTGTCTTCCTCTTCCTCTTTTTCACTACTTTACTTTACCAAAAATTACATCTATCTCATAAATCAGTCTCTCCTGATGACATATCCAACAAACATGAGACAAAGTCTCCACACCTTAATCTTTTAAGAAGCATTATAGAGGTACTACTTTCAAGACAGATATGGTGTGTGTGTGTTTTCAGCAGTCCATACTTGCAATATTCTTTCCCAGTACCATAATTCAAATTCATTGATTCTTCTTCAGTCTTTTTAAATTAATGTCCAACTTCTATGAGGCATATGAGGCAATGGAGAAGACCACAGCTTGGGGCAGGCACTCCTTAGTCCTGAAAGGTTCATCCTTGTCCTTCAATATGTTAAAGGTCAGCATAAATACCCCTTTGCAACAACCCCAATGGAAACATCACACATGGAATTCTCCAGATGGATATACTAAAATCATATTGACAACCGTATTCTATTGCCTTAAGTCTTTCACTCCTGCCAGTGATCTCCCCAAACTCCATCATTCTAGTCAAACATCATCTTACTCTTCCCTTCACAGTAATTCTTGCCATCTATTTGATTTCCTCTCCATTTTTAAGTTTGTAACTATACAATTCCTCTTTTTTACTAAGTAATTGTCTTCATTACAAGTTAATATGCTTTGTTCCCTATTTTCAGGCTTGTAGATTTATTTTACTTTGAATGCTTCAATGTCTAGATGGACTTCTGGGGGGTATTATCATGCATGCTATTCTCAATTTGATGTCCAATGTCCTCTAGTGTTTCTGGAAAAGTTGGTCTGATTTTTACAAATTTCTTTTATTTATTTGTTTGTTTGACTATGTCCTGATTTTATATTTGGTAGTAAATTTTAGGACTGTCATATTTTTGAGACAATTTTCTAGGGAACGTGATACTTGCGTTGTAATTTTTTTTCTTTCAGATTTGTATACATTTTGTCATATTGCCTTCCTGTTTGCCTAGTTTTGTTTTTGATTTTGTTTTTTGGCAACACTGCCCTCTGGTGGTGGAAGTAGGAGGCCGAGCCTTTGCTCCTGTGGAGCCATTGCTGGAATTGAACCTCCATCCCAGTGGGCCGCAGTCCCGCGCACAACCACTACGCAAGCAGGGTTCAGTCCGTTTGCCTAGTTTTTGATGGAGAAATCAGAACTTAAGCTTATTGATTCTTTTGCAGATAATTAAAATTTTTGTTTTGCTAAGCTTCTTTCGGGATTAATTCCTCATCATTGGTTTTAAGTTTGATTATTATATTTCTTGGTGCTTTTCTTTGGGGACCCATTCTAGTTTGGATTCATTCAGCATCTTCAATACATATCTTCTTATGTTTTATGATGCTGTTTTCTCCCCAAAACTCTTCTACAATTTTACCTATGCATTTTTTAGATTACTTGTAATCTAAATTTTGGATCACATGTTTCTATTCTTGATTGTGTACCACATAATTTTCAGTTTTCCTAGGACTTTTTTTTTCCAGTTGTTCCTTTAGCAAATTAGTATTGAGAGATGGGTCTTCAAACTCATTTCTTTTTCCTCTTATTCATTCTATTCTTCTCCTTTTCATTGTATTATCTATTCCTGAAATCTGAGTATTTCTCTTATGAGTTTCAACTTTGTTTTTGTCTGTTTTTTCTAACTTTTTATTTATTTTATAAAATTGTTCTCATAGTGTTTTTTCTGAATTATGCTAAAGTTTACCCCCACCCCCTTAATTTCTTCTGTGCCCTTCCTGATTTTTCTTTCTATTTGTTAAAGTAGCTGCAGGTCACTCATTTTAATCCCTACCTGGTAATTCCAATGCTATTTTTTCCTCAGAAATGTCTTTTGGGTGTTCTATTTTTTTAATGTGAGCCAACTGAATTGATATTTTGTTTCTTAGACATTTTGATGTGATTGTATTAATATCAATTGATGTTTATATGTTGGTGTGTTCTTAGGTACTCCCCACCTAAGGGACCTGGCCCTCTTTTTCCTGCCTGCCCATAACCTCACATTAGCCTGATGATACCCTACATGCTTTGTGGCTGTAGGGAGACGTCTCAGACAAATGGAGAAATATCCCTTTATCAGTTGACCGCTTCCTCTATGTGCCTTTTTAATTACTGGAGGTTCCGGTATACCATTAGGGGTAGTCTACTAAAGGGAAAACATAGCTATTAGTAAGATGTATGCACCAATCACTAAAATTAATGGTGACGACACAAGACTTTTAATGATTTCTGCAGTATAACATCGATCAAACATGTCATTAGTATGCATTAATAGTTGTGGGAGGTGAGAATTCAAAAACTTGAGAGCAAAGGATAGGTAGTTGAAATTACAGTCTTGTGACAGAAATGAGGATAGAGATTACATGATAGAGGTCTGTATGTTCAACAACTTATTCATTCAAATCTTTTTTCAGCAACACAAATATTGACTATACATGTAGACTTCACCAGGAGAAATACACATGAATAAAATTAATTACATTTGTGGAAATAAAGGATAAGCTTAATCAAACAAAAGCAGGGACCAAGTGTGGAAATTAGCTGCTCATATACAAGTTCAGGTTAGGCTGGAGAAAATTAAACAAATGCAGGATAGAAAAAAATTTACTTTGAGTATATTCAATCTTAATTTAAAGACCATTTAAAGAACAGATTTAAAACACTGAACACTAATGACTGATGATTAGATAAGTCATGACATGTCATCCAAATATCAAATATATATATGTAGATATATATTCAGTAAAAATAAAGGAAAGAAAGAGAAGACTAAAATGAATGTTAGAGAAACTCAAGAATTGCTCTTAAATATCCACTAGCTAAAGTGAGTGTGAGAAATGATGAAGTGAAGAGGCTGCCTGGCGTTTTTCAGTGGTTAGCTTGAGGAGACAAAGTAAAGTATTATAATGAATGCAAAGACCTGGAGTCAGAAAAAAAAAAGGGAAAACATGCTCAGTATATATCAGCTGGAATCAGATTAAAAAGAGACTGAAAATACATAGAGAAAGTTGGATAAATATGTTTTTATCTTTCAGATTTTTATACAGGTCATCACATTGTCTTCCTATTTGCCTAGTTTCTACTGAGAACCAGAGTTTAGTCTTGCTGGTTCATCTCAGCTGATAATTTTTAAATTATTATATTCCATGCCCTGTTCTTTCCTGCCTACCCCAAACCTTGCACCAACCTGCCGACACCTGCAGGTTTGGGCTGAAAGCCAAAGACAAGGAAATCATCCTGAGAGAAGCCTAGCAGGAATGAAGATTTCTGGAAATTGAACTAATAAATTTATTATTATATATTTTCAATGTCCAAGAGTGATTCTTATTTTTATTGATTGTGTTCAATTGTATGTCTGACTTAAAAATTAGAGACTACCATGACAAAAGTAGTTTCTAGAATCTTAGTACATAAACTACTTACTTTCTGACATGTTTAAGTTCTCCAAACCAGAATTTTATGAACATTTTAGAATTTTGATGTTGCTATAACTTCTTAGAGCCAGCTAAAGGTGACAATTTTAGCCATCATCAGATCAATTGTAAGTTATTATTTTTGATTGAAGTCACATAATTTTTGGCTTCCTTAGAAATTTTTTTTCTGTTTTTTTCCTTTTGCAGAAAAGTATTGAGAGATTTGTCTTCAAACTCATTAGTTTGGCCTTCAATTCATTCTACTCTTCTCTTTTTGTTTTCCACTGGAATATCTATTTCTGAAATCTGAGTGTTTGTCTTCTGACTTTCTATTTTGCTTTCTTAGATTTCATTTATCTTATCACTTTATTCTTGTGGCATTTCTCTGAATTATTTTAATAATGTGCTCCCTCTTGAAATGATTAAATATTGGCTCCTACTTTTTTGGCATAAAGACTGTATAAATGTTTGATCTTTCTTTGATACTTTATGCACCACTCAATAGTTTACCCATAGACTTCTTCAACCCGGGACACGAATTTCATTTCATAGTCTCTTCTGACATCCACTTTGATCTTCTCATTCATTTTAATCACCTTTTTGCTTTCTTCATGTATATCCTTGATGTCATCATACAGTTCACCATAATTGTCTAATGCATAAAATCTGTTCTTGAAATAGTCTGAAAATTTGAGTAGGATGTGCTCCTTGTTGCACTTTGACTCTCCTGGAATTATTTTACTTCTGTTCACCTTCAACCTGAATTTACACATGAGTCATCGGGGCTATGTTCCACAGTAGAACCCTGGGCTGGTTTGCTGATGTTGAGCTTTTTCATCATTGTTTCTCACATATATAATCCACTTGATTTCTAAGTATTACACCTGCAAAAGTCCACTTGTGCAATCTCTTTTTGTGTTGTTGTGAAACAGTACTTGCAATGAAGAAGTTGTTGGTCTTGCAAAATTCAATCTTGAAATCTAAGGTTTATTGTCTATTAGATTTTCAGCTACTGTTCCTTCATCTTTGTTTCCAGCCTTTGCTTTCTGATCATCATGATTGCCATTTTATACTGATTACATTTTTGACCAATATAAATATGAACCCATTTGTAGAATTCTTCAATATCTCCATTGCTAACTTTGAGGTAGGTGCATACATTTGAATAATAGTTGTATTGATTGTATTTCCTTATATGTGCTTACACATTATCTTATCACTGACAGAGCTATATCTCAAGATATTTATAGAAATGGCCTTTTTGATGATGAATGCAATGCTCTTCATCTTGATGGTTTTATCCCCCTGCATAGTAACCATATGATTTCTTACTCCAAATTGTAAATATTAGCTTTTTTTTCTCAGTTTATTAACTCCTAGAATATCAATCTTTATGTGGTCTATTTCATTTTTTAAAGCATCTTATTGAGGGCTCATACAACTTTTATCACAATCCATATATGCATTCATTGTATGCAAAGCACATTTGTACACTTGTTGCCATCATCATTCCCAAAACATTTTCTATCTATTTAAGTCCCTGATAGAAAGCTCCTCTCTTTTCCACTCTCTGCACTAACCCCTCCTTTACGAACCCTTGATAATTTATAAATTATTATCATTTTGTCATATTGAATACTGTCTCTGTCTCCCTTCACTCACTTCCCTATTGCCTGTCCCCCAGGGAGGAGGTTATATGTAGATCCTTATCATTGGTTCCCCCTTCCTACCCCACCTTCCCTCCACCCTGTAGATATCGCCACTCTCACCACTGGTTCCAAAGGGATCACCTGTCCTGGATTCCCCATGTCTCCAGTTCCTTTTGGTACCAGTAAACATCCTCTGGTCTAACTGGTTTTGTAAGTTAGAATTGTAACGACATCCACTTTTCCTAGGATCATACTTTGAACATTCCAGGTTCCAATTACTTATTGCTATTTGCAGCTATTTCTTCCTGTTTTGAGTAGCGCCCACCAGCAAATAACAGTCTGGAAAGCTTTACTCTCTTCATTTCTTTTTTATAGAGAACCCTACGTTGACAAAGCAAGTCTTCCTCAGTCATAATCTGAGTGTCTTTTAATCTGATGAGTTCACCTTTTGGCACCAGCCAACAGTCTGCTTCTGTTCTTTAGGTTTTCTGTAACTAACAGTGTTTTCATGATAGTCATATGTTTTCCTTTGCTAATTCCTAGGAAGTGAACAAGCTACTCCTTCTTCATAGTTTGTTCTGACTCTGGAGACTCTGCTGAAACCTGTTCCTGTTTGGTGACCCTGCTGTATTTCAGATACTAGTAACACAGCTTTCAGAATCACAGCAAAACAAAAACCACCACAGTATGACACATTGACAAAAAATGGTGGAAAGTAATTATAGTGGACAGTATCCAGTTTATGAAAATTTCACACAATTGTGTCATCTTTTGACAAACTAGTCATCTAGTCACTGTGTTCCATATGTGTACATTACAGCTCTTTGATGGAACTGAGTAGTTACTGTCCATTTTAGGCAAGACAGATTTTACCATAGTCTCTATCATGCAAAATCCACTCGTCCTCCTTTCTGGCCTCAAAGATATTACATTTGCCACACTCTGAATTAAAGGAGAAAGATTGAAATATTGTCCAGGTTTCGATTAAGTTCTTGAGGGAACTGAGGATATATATTAAACAAAATGTCCCTCATCAGGTCAAAGTGTAGAAACTTACTTTTCAATAATGTAGATGATGAGAAGCACATATAGTTCATTTTATACAACTTTTCAATGTTAATTTGAAGGTTCTTGAGAGTGTTGTGAACCTCTGGTGGTGTGGTGGGTTACAGAGTGAAGTGTACACTACAAGATTAGCAACTTGAAACTATGCACTACTTCACCAGCAATAATAAGATTTCCTACTCCCCTAAGGAGTTATAGTCTTGGAAACCCACAGAGACAGTTCCACCTTGTTTAATTGGGTCTCTATGAGTCAGAATAAACTTAATGGCAGCAAAAAATAAGTGTGTTTTACTTGAAAAGGGTAGTATCTTTTTATGAAATGTACTTTATTAATATGGGGCTATTTAAATTTGGCAATCTGTATCGTTTCCATAAAGCATATACAGTTAACTAGAATATCCATTCAACTAGAAAGATCTCTAACTTAAAAGATTATATAAATATATGTATCAGGATTGTTTCCTCCTTGTAATATGTGCTTATGTTTACATATGTACATATCTGTGTTTAGACCTCTGTAAGTGCCCTTTGCCTTCTAGTTCCTTCATCTATTTCCTTCTGCCTTCCTCCCGTTTAACTGTCATACTCGGTCATCATTTGGGTTTCAGTACTTTCTATTGCATTACCCTTACTTCGGCCCCACCAGTTCTCCCACACCCTCCCTGCCACCGACTGTGGATGACCCATTGTTCTTCCCAGCCCTGAGTCTCTTCAGGCCCCCCTTCCTCTCCCCTACCCTCTCTCCCCCATGTCCCCCCAGTCTCCCTCTCCTCCCCACTGTCCAACCAGTATTGCTCCTTTCTTAATTAGATCCATTTTGGGGGCTCAGCCCACATTTCTTCCCCACCATATGACCCCCAAAATGTCCTCTGTAATTGTCTACTCCTGTAAGGAGCAAGCCCTGTTGTTGCTTGCCCTGTCCCCACTGTGGCGTAGGTTTCTGCCAGGACACAGTCTTCTGGGCCTCAAAGGCAGGGCTCTGGTCATCATGGGGACCGGTCCATCTCTCTTTCTCATCCTCTGTATGTCCTGATATATATATATATATATATATATATATATATATATATATATATATTTAATATTAAGATAGAAGCTGGACCTTGGATCCCTACCCAGGCACTCTCCCTCAAGGCAAGAACACTTTGTTCTACTAATTTGGCATTTCAGAATGCTCAGTGGCCCAATGTAATCACTGAAGTCAAATAGGTTCGTAAGCAAATGTGGTGAAGAAAACCCATGGTGCCCAGCTACCAAAGGACATGAAGTCTGGGGTCTCAAAGCCTGAAGACAAACACATGATCATCTAATGGAGAGGTATCCAGGCCCACAGGGAAGAAGTAGCCATGAGATGTCAAAAGGACCAGGCCACAGGCATCAAACAGGAAAAATTGTACCACTGTGAGTGATCTCACATAAGACAACCACTGATGACATGTGGGGATTGAGCAAGAGTGGTAAAGATGGCTGATGGTACCCGGCTATCAAAAGATGTGACATCCGAGGTCTTAAAAGTTCAAGGGTGAACCAACGGTTATATGGCCCAGGAACAACAAAGCCCACCTTAAAAGATGCACACCCGCCTGCATGACCATGAGATGTGGAAAGACCCAGATATCAGTCATCAACGAACAAAAGTCATATTACTGTATGCCCACCCTTGCAACAAGATCATGGAAGACAGAAGGGAGCAGACGCAGACAGAGAGGAGAAATCTGACGGCACCCAAATACCAAATGATAAAGCACCTGCGATCACGAAGGTATCAGGGTAAATGGATGGACATCTAGCCCAGAAGCTTCAAAGCCCACATGGAAGAAAAGCACTGGCATGTATGATCATGGGGGGCTGGAGGGAGCAGATATCAATCATCAAAGAACAAGAACCACGTCACTACAAATGGGGGGAGAGTGGAGTGGGGACCCAAGGCCCACCTGTGGGTAATTGGACACTCTTGCACAGGGAAGTCTTTGGGAAGAGACAGGCTAGTGAGGCTTAGTGAGGTGGCAATGAAGCATACAACTTTCCACTGGTTCCTGAAGGCTTCCTCTCTCCAACTGTCACAGTCCCAATTCTACACTGGACAGGCGGGGAACGCAGGACAGTTGAACCCTATGGGACCAGTAGTGGGAATGAAGCTGCTAGATGGGTGGAGGGAAGGTGGGGTGGAGAGAGGGAGCCAACTTCAGGAATCTACCTATAACCCCCTACCAGAGGGACAGACACTGGGGGAGAGGGCAAGGGGAGACATCGAGCAATGTGAGTTATGACAAAACAATAATTTATGGAGTATTGAGAGTTGGTGGGGGAGTGGGGAGCAAGGATGGAGGGGAAGGAATGGGAGACTGAGGCCAGAGGCTCAGATGGAATGGTGGAGGTTCAGAGAGTGATGACAGCTACAGGCATGTGAAGAAGCGTGACACAATATATGTATGTGTGTATTATGAGAAACAATGTATGAACCCCCAATAAAATGATTAAACATGAAAAATAAATAAATAAAATTAAAAAATTTATAAAGATTATATAGTTTAAGCATTTACTATTGTTTAAGATAAATTACAGTTATTAAAATCATGTAAGTTGTTTTCTTCCTTAAGGCTTATTTGTTTTGTTTAAATATTTGTTTTATGCACATGTTACAAGGAAAGAATTAACTTTATCTGATTTGGTGAGTAGATTATATTAAATCTAACAAATCCATTGAAAAATATATATTATAAATGCACTGACTACCACATTTGCCCCAATAAAACCCATCTTACAATCTCAAATCAATGAGATGCACCTTGAATATTCTCTCAACTTTTTATTTCATTTAAAAATACTAAATAGAGTGATTGTTCTCAATTAAAAATTTAACTTGTAGGTTACTCTCTCTTTCTCTTTCAGTAATATAATAATTACTTTGAAGAAGTTATTTAAGAAAAAATCCTTTGTAAAGAAAGTATTAAAATTAGTAAATTTTAAAATTTAAACAAAAGAATATTTGAAGAATACATCCATACCTATCAGATTAAAATATACCAAACAATAGTGATGGGGAAATGTGCTTAATCATTAAGGAGTAAATACCACCAAACAAGAGAAGAAAGAAAGGAAAATATGAAAGGAAAAATAAAATACAAAGATTATGACACCTAAAATCTTAGTGGTAACATATACTAAAAAATTCATCAACACTAACCACTACCCTTCAAGTTAATTGAAGAATTCTTCCTTTAAATATGATATGACAATTCCTATTGAGGAGGGCAACCACTCATCTGTCAATTTTTCTTTTATGGTGGTTTGAATATTGCTGTACTACAGAAATCCATTCATATTTCAAATATCAATAGGATCATGGGGAACAGATTTTAGAACTTCTAGACTGAGGAGAAGGAGGCAGTAATCCATTTCTGGAAAGTTACCACTGCACATGTTACGAATAACAGTAGCACACTGTATGATGTAGTGATGGAAGAGGAGCCCCTCGGGTGGAAAGGCACTCGTCATAGGAATAGAGATAAGCTTCTTCCTCAAGGTACAGTCAGCCTTAAAGACATGGAGAGACAACATTTTCAGAAGTTTCCTTGGCTGATAGGACATGACTCTAAATGAGAAAAAATAGACGCAAATATCTGTTAATAACACTGGTCAATACGCATCTTGGTGGCTTCTGTCTGCGTACATCTGACTTGCTGATTCCAGAACTGGCACCAGTTTTCCACACTCAGCTCTAGTTTTTAGGATAAAGAACACGTGCTATGTATGACCCATGCAGTGCAGTGTTAGCTAGTTTAGGATAGAGCAAGTTTACGCTGGCTTTATTTAAAGAATTTGTTTGTTACTAAATATTTAGGCCAAGTTATAGTTCACATGTAGTCCTGTGATTCAAAGATATACCATAATGAAACAGCGCAAATATGCCAACTTTTCCTTTTGCCTACTTCACCTTTGTTAGGAACTGACAAATAGCCACTCCTATTTCTTGTCCTGAAAATAAATGTTACTGGATAATAAATAATGAGTCTTGATGGCGTAGAGGGTTAGGTGTTTGACCTTTCTCAGCACCTGAACCAATTACTCAAGGCCACAAGCTGCTCTGCCAGAGAAATATGAGACTTTCTGCTGCACAGAGACTCAGACTCGGGAACCCAGAGAAGTCCTAATGTGTCCAGCAGGGTTACTGCGAGTAGTGATAAAGTGACTGTTGGTGAATTTGGTACAATCCCTAGACAGTCAAATATCCTGAAAACCAAAACAGCATGTCAGAGTTAATAAACCTTTATTAAAACTAAACTTTAGTCTTGTCATAAGATGGCTACCCATGCACAGAAACAATCTTTAAAGAAAAGTGAGAGTATTTCTTATCAAGTAAGTTGGAGTCAACCTCACCTCTGAAACATTAACATGAGTTAACCATTGATGTTTTTATTTCCATATATTAAAATTATTCTGAAATGCTTACTACATGATGTATAGAAGAATAATTTAGACCTTCAAAATATGTATGATTTCTGTGAAGTCTAATATTTTGACAATCTCAGTGGACTGCACACCTTTCTTATATGTGACTTTTCAATTTTCCACTTTTCTCAAGCTGTGTCTTAACTTTGCAGTGTCTAATTTGTAGTCTCTATATATGTCACAGTCTCCCACATGATATAGGAAAACTGCTGCCATCTAATCAATTCTAATTCATAACAACCAAAGGACAGAGAAGAATTGGCCTTTGGCTATCCAAACCTTTCTAACTTTTAAAGACTGCAAAGTGATCGGTGTGTTTGAGTGGTTCACCTTACAATTGACATGTCAATGTGTAACGAAGTAGCCACCATGTCTCCATATAAAGGTTCCTTTGGAAGTCCCTAAATACCTCATTATTTTTCAAATATGCCTTACCACTTTTGTCTTATGCTATAATATTTTTATTTATCATTTTGTTTGGGGATATAAAGGTCTTATCCCAGTCCATCCATCCATCCATTGTGTCGAGGACATTTATACATTTGTTGCGATCATCATTTTTCAAAATATTTTCTCTCTACATGAGCCCTTGGTATCAGCTCATTTTCCCCTCCATCTCCCACCCTCCCTGCTTCATGAACCTTGGTAATTTATAAATTATTATTTTTCATGTCTTACACTCACCAATGTCTCCCTTCACCCACTTTTCTGTTGCCCATCCCCCAGGAAAGGGGTTATATGTAGATCATTGCTCTTGGTTCAACTTTCTCTGACCATCTTCCCCTTACATTCCTGGTATCATTATTGGTCCTGAGGGGCTTATCTGTCCTGGATTCCAAGTGTTTCCAGCTCTCATCTGTATCCATGTTCATGCTCTGGTCTAGCCAGATTTATAAGGTAGAATTGGGAACGTGATAGTGGGGGGTGAAGTGGGGGGAGCTTTAAAAATGTAGAGGAAACTTATAAGTTTCATCAGTGCTATACTACCCTCTGACTGGATTGTCTTTTCCTCGTGACACTTCTATAGGGGATGTCCAATTGTCTACAAATGGGTTTGAGTTTCTATTCTGTATGCCCCCTCATTCACATTAGCTTATAATTTTTGGACCTGAATTATTCTCTTATTTAAAAAGGGTGATAAATTAATAAAATAATGTAACTTAATAGCTAAAAATATAATGAACACTATATATGAGAAACTTGAGCTTTTATGTATACCAATGTAATTTTCTGAATTACCACCCCAAATAACCCTCTGAATAAGTTTCAAAACCAAGACCACCAAACAAAATATTATTATAATCAAAAATTGATGAGAGATGAAGGACTCATATTCAGGATCCAGGCTCAGCAAAAAGCAATGAATCTTTTACATAGTGTTGACTACTATAGGAAGTAACCACATCTCTGAGAAAATGTCTTTTCAATTGTGTCAGGGCTCAACACAAATAAGAGATTGCATTCCACCCTAATCTTCTTATAAACTAATTGGCCACTTATGGGAGATCCCATTATAGACTTTATTACATTGTGTTAAAGCACATCATGGGGGATTATTAACCTTAACTACCAACAACTGAGATTCCTGTCCCGGCAAATATATACAAAACCTAACCCTCACACTGGAAGAGATTCACATTCATCCCCATTCTAAAGAAAGATAATCTAACAGAAGGTGAAAATACTAGAACAATATCATTTCTGTTGCACACAAGTACTGTGTCACTAAAGATAATTCAAAATTAGGCACAGTAGTATATGGGGGCTTCAAAAATTTAAGAAAATGTGAAATTGAAAAATAAATGAATTTTTCTATGAACATTTTGAAGCTCCCTAGTGTATCTAAGACATTCTTTCAGAAATTCAAGAAATATTCATAAACAGATATGGAAGGGATGACAACATCGTTTCGGTGATGGCAAATGGATCTAGATCGAAAGCAGAGAATCTCACAAAGATGTTTATTTCCATTTCACTGATTATGAGGTGTTCAACTGTGTGGATCAAATAAGGTTCAATTATCCATTGTGTATAGTGGGAATGTCACAACTTTTATATATGCTTCGGAGAAAACTCTGTGTAATCCAAGAGGCAGTCCTTTGAGTGGAACAAGAAAATAGCATATGGTTTAAAATCAAGAAATACGTCCTTGAAGGTTATATCCTTTCACCATACTTAGTTCAATACCTATGCTGAGTTAATCATCTAAGAATCTAGACTATAAGAAAAAAAGTATAGAAATAGGATTAGAAAAAAACTCTCATTAACAGCCTGAAATTGGTAGGCCACCCAACCTTGATGACTTAAAGCAAACACTTGGGGCACTTAGTGATGAAGATGAGTGACACAAATGACAGTTTTAATTAACAACATCATGATGAACAGAAAAGCTGGAAGTTGTTAAATATTTCATTTTGCTTGAATTCATGGTCAACAAACTCTCACAGAAATATTAGTAAAGCAATCAAAGCTCATATTACATTCAACAAGTAAGATGCTAAGATTATTTTAAAATCTTTCAAGCAAAGATGTCACTGTGAGAACAAAAGTGCACTTGGTCTAAGATAATGCATTTTCCAATTATTTCACATCCATATGGAAGCTCAAAAATGAATAAGGAAGACATAAAAGAAGTGATGCTCTAAAATAATATTGCTGATGAATAATATTAATTATACTATGGACTACAAGAAAAATAAATGAATCTATTTTGAAGGAATAAATCCATGATGATCCTATGAAGTGAGGCCGTATGACCATGCTTGGCTTATTACAGACATGGGATGTGAGAAAATCAGTCCCTGGAGAAAGACGACATGCTTGATAAAATAGAGGATTGTTGAAAGCAAGAAAAAATCTCAATGAGATCGATGGCCACTGTGGTGGTTAGGTGGCATCAATTTGATAGCAACCCATTGATGTCTTATACGCAACAGAATGAAAAACTGCCTGGTCTTGCTTCACCCTCACAAGTCTTGCTGTTTGAGCCCATTGTTGCAACCATTGTTTCAGTCCATCCCTTCAAAGACCTTGCTCTTTTTCCATGACCCTCTGCTTTATTAACATGAGGACCTTCTCTAGGGAGTGGTCTTCCTAACATGTCCAAAATATATGCAACTAAGTTTGCCCATTGTGACCTCTAAGGAGCACTCTGGACATATTTCTTCCAAGACAGATCTGTGTGTCCTTTTAGCAGGCCATGGTACCCTCTATATTCTTCTCCATTAGCACCATTAAAATAGATCTATTCTTCTTTGGCCAAACTTTCACATACATATGAGACCATCGAGAATTCCATGGTTTGGTCAGCCATACCATTGTCCTTTAAGCAATGTCCTTTACCTCTTGATTATTACTTCTATGATCATTTACTGTGGAACTAAGGAAGAAAAAATTCTTGTAAACATCAAATATTTTTCTTAAAATTAAAAAAAAATTTCAATTTACCATGATGCTGCTTATCAGTTGTGAGAATGTGACTTTGCTTTCCTTTGAGCTGTAATCCCTACTGAAGGTTGAAATTCTTTGTCATCCTCAAATTCAAGTGCTCTTTCAGCAAGCAAGGTTGTATCACCTGGTATAACAAGTTATTAATAAATCTTCCAATCCTGTTGGGGTCCCTTGGAGGTGTAGTAGCTACATTTTGGGCTGTGATCCATAAAGTTAGCAGTTCAAAACCACCAGTTGCTCTGCAAGAAAAAGACAGTATTTTCTACTCCTTTTACAGTTACACTCTAAGAAACCAACCGAGGCAGTTTTATCCTACTTTATAGGTCTCTATGAGTAGCAATCAACTAGATGGCAGTAAGTTTTGTTTTCAGAGTTTTCCACTCCTGGTGCTACATTCTATTTCATAAGAGCCATCTTCTCTCGTGATTTGCTTAGCACATAGGTAGATTCAGTAGGTGTGATGAAAGCACACACCTCTTATGCACACTTTCATGCAGTATTCCCTTATCCCTTTTGCACAACTGCCTCTTGATCCATACACTAGTTCCTCATGAGCACAATGGAATCTTATGCACATAGTTGAATGCCTTGCCATAGTCAAGAAAGGACAATCAAACATCTTTCTGTTATTCTCTGATTTCAGCCAAGAACCATCTGACGTCAGCAATGATATCCCTTGTTGAACATCCTCATCTGAAACCTGCTTGAAACTTGGCACCTATTGCTACTGTTACTGGATGACCTTCTATAAAAATTTACTTGCATGTCATAGTAGTGGTGCCGCACAATAGTTTATGCATTCTTTTTTGTTATCTTTCTTTCATGTAGGCACAAATTCAGATGGTCTAGTCTCAAGGTCTTTTTTTAGCCTTTGTGAACTTGCTTTAATTTTCTTTAGCTTACATTTGAGCAACTGATTCTTACATCTGTACTCTATTATTGCTTAGTGCTTCATATTTGGTCTTATATTTGCCTTGCTATATACTTTTGTTAGGTAAGTAATAACTTTGTATATAACTCTAGATATCTTTAAGAAATTATGGAACTATAAGATAGAGATTTGAAAAACAGATAACAAAATATTTTATTTCAAAGAACATCTATTACCTTTTATAAAGCCAATGACTTTACTGACTTTTTAGTATGTCATTATATCTAGTGTAATTGAATATTTACCTAAAGATGCTTAGCTACCTTTAGTAAAGCAGATGACCGAAAATCAAAAAGAATTCGAAGTTATAGGAAATGAAGTCAACAACTATTTGTTAATATACATATATGATTCAATATATGAAAGAACTGAAAAAATGGTCTCAAGATATTTACTGTGTAGCTGAAGGAGGGACAAGGTCATGAAAGATTAAATTACAAAATAAGCCCAAAACACAGATGTGTGGCTCAGAATTTAGTAACATAAGTTAAGAAAAGGGAGAAATTTAGTGTGTTTAGCAGTGGTGGGATTCAAATAACAACTGGTTCACTGCCCTGATGAAAATTTTAAGTAAAAAAATAATGAGGTACTTATAGGTAGCTTATTATTTCATACAGTGAATAAGAACAACAAAAGAGGTACACAAAACTAGATTATACTACAAAAAGAGTTTTTTGAGGTGGGGCATCACTGCCCTCTGGTGGTCGTGGGAGCTACCCAGCGCTGCTCCTGAGAGCCACCCCTGGATTTGAACCGCCAAACCCATGGGCTGCAGTCCCGCACTCAACTACTTATGCCACCAGGGCTCAGCCCTCTACAAAAAGAGTTTTAAGATCTTTCAAGTTTAAGATGAAAAACTGCCAAATAATACTTGACAGAAAACCTACAAAATTGTTTTTAAAAATATTTCCATATTTTTTCTTTATTGGCATCCTCACTTGCAATATTCTTCATTTTTGTAGAAGCATCATCATTTCTGTGATCTGTTCGTAACCATCTTTTCACTCAGAAAATTGGATCCCATTCCTCTAGAGATAGGCTAATTAGACTATAGTCATTGCATTTGTTGTATTAGAAAGAGGCAACTTCTCTGAATAGAAGTATAGTATGTTCACATTTGAAAATCCCTTTTCTGCTTCTGCTGAACTTACTCCAATTGTTCTGACAATATTGTTATTTCTTTGAACACATTCAGGAATTTCATAATTCACACATAATATCTGATGGAAATTTAGGACGTAGCACAAAGGTGAAATGAATGACAGTATATTGCCCACTGCTTGTAGGGCACTTGCCCTTTACATACTCTGTGTACACACTCTGCTTGTTTACTGAAGGCACAAATGCAAGGGAATACAACTGCACTTTTAGTACAAAATATACAGACCTTTATATAATGAATAAATATTACAAACCTAGTCCCCTTTAATTTTTTAATAAGACACGCTGTTGCACAGATGAATGTCTAAAGAAGATTAGGAGTAAAAGTCGGTGATTTCCACATTTGTGATTTCCACTGCGACCTGTTACCTACCTTAGAGAGAACCTAAATGACAAGTGGCGTTGTAACAGCTGGTTCATGACACTCGACAACATCTCCTAATCTTGAGCAAGCCTGTAGAATTTCTCCCTGGTTCTGAGAGAACTTGAACATGAAATGACTAAACAATTAGATAAAATTAAGCCAAGCAAATAATTGGAAGCACAGGCCATAGAGATCTGACATGTACAATCCACTGACTATTAATAGATATTTACCTGGGGAAAGGCTCTAATAGTAGGAATACAGTGAGATAAAAGCAAGGATAGGTTATATATTTGCTTCAAGTTAAGAGACTATTAACATGAAAAACAAAAAGGCTAAATTACATTATAATTTATACCATAGAGCGTGAAATATTATGCTTTGGTCAACTTTCTAGTTACAGAAGTAAATGCTTAGTTCATTTATATCCATTTTATTTGTTCTAATGAAGGTAAATAAATACCATCTAATGATGGTATTTTACTTTTTTCATCCTGCTTTAGCTGTGTTTCCTACATTTTGAAATATGCATCAGTATTTCACTTTGTATTTTGAGTCAAAAACTCATATGCTTTCTAAATTAAACTAAGCCAAAACATAGATACAACCAAAGAGACGGTTCTGATGGTCCTGCCAAAATGAAATACCTTTGAATAGAATAATAGTGGAGGGATAAAGGATTGCTATCTTGAACTTGTTTTTCCAATTTAAAAAGAAGGTTGGCATATTGAGTAATGTGACTTGCCTAATAGCCTGAGTTCTTCTAGTATTTGTAAGTATTCATTATTTTTTAGTATTTGGAAGGCTTTGGACATCCGTAGAGTTTCTACAGTCATGTAGTTTACACGGTAAACCAACAGAGGCATTGCTACTCAGTATTATAGGCTTGCTGTGGGTCAGAATTGACTCAATGGCAGGAAAAACTCAATGGGTTTATTGAGTGAAAAATTAAGCCCTTTTCCTGGTTCATTCGTATTCTAGATTACTTGGTTATTTAAAGCTTTCCATTGTGTGAAAACTATTGTCATCTTAATGAACTACAATATTTTAATTTCTATGACTAGCTCAGAAATTGCCAAATTACGACCGAACTATGCAATTATGTATTACACTTACACCAAAGACATCTAACTTGTTTCCACTATAAACATTTATTTAATTTCTTGGTGATGATCCGAGTTCCAGTAGAAAATCTGTAAGGATGCATTTTATACATCACAATTTAGCCTTTTAAACGATGAAGTTGTACTATCAGTGTATAAGGAGCTGCTCAAGCACCAAACTAATATTTAGTCATCTTTAAAGGCTATTTCTGGACCCAAAGTGGGAACTCCATAAAGCTGCTTGGAATTAATTTTAATTGAATGCTGTTGTCCTGACCCAAGATTCCTTGTTTCAACATCAGTAAAATTTCTTAAGCCCGAAGTTGAACATTTCTTTGTTTTCTGTAAAAGCTCCAAGGTTGCGCAAAAAGACTTAGTGTTCTACTCTTCTGAAAAGGCCTATTCTTTTCTTGTTTTAAATTGCAGTTTGGATGACTATAGAGCTGATTAGTCTTCCATCTAACAATTCGTACACATTGTGTTTGTGATATTGGTTGCCCATCCTTGCAATACAGTAGCACTTTTCTATCTTTCTCCCAGAGGGCTCTGTTTTCCTTCTTCCTCTTTGTCTTCCCTCCCAGAGGGAAGAGCTTTGTTTCAGGGCAAATGCTGTCATTTTTATTTTATCTAATAGGTTATACTGAGGACTACATTTCTCTCTGGTATTATTATCTAATTTATATCTGTTTACTGTTTGACCAAAAGTTGACCCATACATTCAGTCCTGTTCCAGAAGGATATCTAAAGGTAGAAATTTCTGATATCAGACCAGAAAGTCTGATCTTTTTGAACGTTTTCTATAATTTGTTTTCTCCATTTCTGCCAAGAATTTTCTTTTGTAATCCTAATCAAAATGGTAAGTAGCAATAGCTGGCTACAATTTATTCCTTCTGTATGATTATTTTTTTGGGGGGAGGGGGGAAGCGGGGGGAATCACTGCCCTCTAGTGGTCCTGGGAGCTACCCAGCCTTGCTGCTGCTGGATTTGGACCGCCAAGCCAGTGGGCCACAATCCTGCACTCAACTACTGTGCCACTGGGGCTCAGACCCCATTTATTCCTTCGGGTTTAGGGTACGTGAGTCTCAGTTTCAAATGGTTCATTAATCCTTTAGACTAATTGCTTTTTGAGGATCGTTTTTTTTTTTTCTCCCATTCTACTTTGCTCTGGATGAGAAGAGATGGATAATTTTATCTTATGTGGCAACTTGTAAAATCTAAAACTCTACTCACTTCTCACTGAAGTCATACCAAGTTAGAATGTTTACTGGTTAAACTCAAAGGCCAATGTTACAGGGAATCAGAGTATATTCTGAGATTGGGCTTTATTTTTTTTCCATATTTTCTTTGGGTCTTTCAGCCACTATGATTGGTGCTTACTTTATTTTGGAACCAGAGAAAATATTTTAAAATACCTGTGTAGTAAGTGGCAGTAGACTTAGAGTGAATATAGAGACATAGACTGGAAAAACTAATGAAAATACTTTTACTTAATCTTAATCGTCACCATAACTCTTTTCTTATGCCAATACAAAAAAATATGGTCTTGAAGAAAGTAAATAATTTTACAAAGAATGTTGAATCCAGAGAGACTTTGGGCTCAAATACTGTATACTTTCTAAAGAAGGAAAAGAGCACATTAATAAGCCTATTTGAAATGAGGCCTTAGAGAAAATCCCTACTAAATTAAAATTCTATATCTGAGTCAAGTGAGTATTAGTAAATTGGGATATAAATAGTAACACTCATATATCAATATTTAGAGAGGAAATTTGGACCTATGACTGGAAACGATAACCCACGTGTAACTTGGATATGGGGAATAAATCAATTGTGTTCAAACATATGCTTGTCTCAATACTAGAGATATTATTCAAATATCCCCATAAATTATGCTATGCTGAAAAATTTGTACTAGATGGCAGTCTAAGTACCCTTTTCAGTTTTGTCTCAGTCTGTTCTTGGATTTCAATCTATAAATGGAAAAGAAAATAAAGTGTTAGTCATTATTTCTTCAAATAAATCATCTTAATTTTACATAGTACATAATGTAAAATGAATTCAACAAGTGAGTTTTAATTCATCTTTAAAATATCAGGAGCCATCATTACTGGTCCACCCTCCAGAATTGTATTTACATCAAGATACAATAATATTTTTTCAGTTGCAGTCGTGTCATTTAAAGATGTGTTTGTTAGATGTTTAAGACTGTCCTCTAAATAATTCACAATTGTTTATATTCAGTTTTAAATAAAATGGTAATAAGCTGACATTAGATGTTAAAAGCATAATTTTAGAAGTTGTCATAAACTTCAGGATTTTGAGCTCATAGGACATCCAAATTACAGCCACCTATGTAATATTCCAAACTCACTGTGGTCAAGGGAATATTTCAGTTGATGGCATCTTATTAGACAGAATTTAACTGTTCTAAGGATTTATAAAGCTATAGCTCTCAGAAGGAGAAGGTTTCAACTTAGTAGAATTACCAACCAACTTTGCAGCTAGCAGTCTAATGTTTACCCCATAGCATCGCTCGAATTCCTGTTAGTGAGTGTTTCAAATTATCTGTGTACATTAAAACATTGTTACAATCTTATATTTATTATTATTTTATAAGTTTATGCAAAATTAATTCTATTTCCATTCAATATAGAACCTCCTTTCCAAATTTTTTCTTGTTTGTTTTGAGTGTTACACAGAACTAAAATAAACCCAAATAATAGGTTAAAAACATCTCTCTAGATTTTTATTTTGCTTTGACTATGTCTGAGTATTGCCTGTCTTTTCATTAATTTAAAAAATGTGTTTGTGAGTGTTGGGGTCATTTTTTCATATGGAATCTGGTCTTGCTGTCAAATGTAATTTGAATTACTATATGTACACTCTTATCTAAGGCAAGTTTTTCAGCACATTTTTAATGTAGTTTTTTTTTTTTTTGGCATCACTGCCCTCTGGTATGAGTAGGAGGCTCAACCTTGCTCCTGAAGAGCTACTGTCAGATTCGAACCGCCAACAAAGTGGGCCGCAGTTCCGCACACACCCACTACACCACTGGTGCTCTTTAATGTAGTTTTTATGGTAAAATTAGGTGCCTCATCTGATATTTGGGTTTGTTCATATGCAAGTATATATGAAAAATCTGTGAAGACTTAAGACAACCCTTAGAGTTCTATTTGCAGATAGCCTGTAAGATCCATGTTTCTGGGCACTTTAGAATAATAGAAATTAAATTGTTTAGACCATTGAAGAACTGAGAAGAATAGGGGGAAATGTCATCATTTAAACCTAGATATGAAGAGATAATAAGAGCAAAAGCCAATGTGTTTGTACTCATTATACACCAAAACCACCATTTGTCTGCCAGTTTGTCAACTATGGTGGATTCTGTCTTACTGTGATGCTGGAAGCTATGTCACTGGTGATTCAATGTTAATGCCAACAGGGTCACCATTCAGCAGAGCTTCCAGACTAAGAAGAGACAGCAAAGAAGGACTCCTCTCCTCCTTTCTTGATCATCTCAAGAAAATCTTAGGAACATATTTGATGCATTGAGCACTAATAACAAAAGACCTAATGGACTGTAGAAGTACATTAAGACCATCATTAATGAAGAGAGCAAATGGTCATTGAAAAGAAGAGAAAAGAAAGAATCAAAGTGCTCTGAAGAGACTCTGGAACCGGTTCTTAATTGTACCTAGCTAAAGCAAGTGGAAGAAAGGATGAGTACAGTGTGCTAACTAGGAAATGTCAAAGGACAGCTCACAAAGTCAATGGCAAGTATTATAATGAATTGTGGAGAGACCTAAGAATTTAAATCCAAAAGAGAAGACCACACTCGGAGTATCTCACATTTAAAGAACTAAAGAAAAAAAAAATCAAATCCTAGCATTGCAACATTGAAAGATTCTATGGGAAAAAATTGAATGATGCAGCCAGCATTGAAAAGAATGAAAGAACAGAAAGTCGTTGAACCAAAAAGAACTAGTTGGCAGTCCACCATTTCAGGATACCTTCTTTTGAAAAATTAGAATGCATGGTGCTAAAAGAAGAAGGTCAAGCTGCACTGAAATATTAGCCTAAAACAAAGGCTGCAGGAATTGGTGGTTTATCAATTGAAATGTTTCAAAGACTGGATGAAGCAATGGAAGCACCCACTCATCGATGCTATGAAGACATCTACTAGGCCAATGGACTGGAGGTCATCCATATTTATACTCATTCCCAAGAAAGATGACCTAACAGATTGCTCAAGCGATAGGAGGATATCTTTGATATTACACAGAAGCAAAATTTTACTGAAGACCATCCAACAACATTTGCACTCATGCATTCCAGGGAACTGCCAGAAACTCAGCCAGAAATCAGAAGGGAACATGGAATAAGAAATACCATTGCTGATGGCCTATGAATCTTAGTTCAAAGCAGAGAATACCAGTACGAAGCTGACTTGTGTTGTGTTGACATTTGACTATGAGGGCCATAATATATTATGGATAATGTTGAAAAGAAAAAGCATTCCAGAGGAATTTTTGTTTTCATGAGGAACCTTTACATGGATCAAGAGGCAGTTGTGTGAACAAAACAAGGGAATATTGCATGGTTTAAAATCGAGAACAGTGTAAATCAGGATTAAATCCTCTCATCATGACTATTAAATCACTATGCTGAGCAAAGCATCAGAGAAACTGCTTTATATAAAGAAGAACGTAGCAAAGGATTGGAAGAAGACTTATTAACAATCTATGAGATGCAGATGACACAACCTTGCTTATTGAGGTGAGAAGGACTTGAGGCATTAGCTGATAAAGATTAAGGATTGTATGGGAAAAGACTGAGGGTGGGGGGGACGATCATGTGTACCCAGGCCTAGTTGAAGCCTGGGTAGGGGTGGGGTGGGGGAACTAATCAGGGTGGGGGTGGGATATGGTGGGAATTTTTTTTACTTCCTCTTGGCCACTAGTTTCAACACGATTTGATAAAAGGAGAAACAATAAAGAGATAAACCACACACACACACACACACACACACACCGATTAAGGGTTGTAGCCTTCAGTATGGATTACAGGCGTACAGCTAACTATGAGGAACATGATTTGTTTATCCAGTACCCCACTGCCAAGGTACCAAATTCTCACAAGTGAACGTATAGGTAGCGTGATAAAAGGAGCAAAGGTTAATGCTGACAAGGATTTTGTCTTGCTTTACTCCACAGTCAAGGTTCATGGAAATAGTATTGAAGAGATCAAAAGACTTGTAGCATTATGCAAATAGACTGCACAAGAACTCGTACCTGTATTGAAAAGGAAGGGTACCATACAGGATGTTTTGGAAAGTGAATTGTTACAGAGGCAGTAAGGTGAAAATTTAGTAACCTATCATTTGATCTCCCTCATGATCCCTTTAAATGTGTCCTAGTTTGAAATATGTTCTGCTTTCTTTCAACTGAGGCTTTTATCTGTTTTATTGTGTTATTCTTGTTACTTTTTGTTGTTATTGTTTAATGTTTTCCTGTATATGAAATTCAGGATAGACAAATCTATAAAGTGAATAGGTTAATGGTCCCTTGGTTGTATGGCAGGGAAAGTTGGAGGGACATCAAGAGTTTGCAAGAATGAGTACAAGAATGGAGGAAATATTCTAAGACTAATATGGTGAGGATTTCTCAGCTCTTCCTGATGTGATTGTGATATGTGAATTATATGCCAATAAATCTGTTGGTAAAAAATCCAAAATAGTGCTTTGGTATTAATACTCAGCAACACAGTAAAGAGAGAAATGATGGAGAAAAAAATGTCTTGGCTGTCATTCATAAAAATTTACTGTTAATCACTTTCATGCTTTTGCTATGTGAATCTTTCTCATGTCTAGAGCTAAGAACCAAGGAGAGTATCTCATAATGTAACACCAATATTCTCCTAAATCCTTGTTTAGATCATAATATCTTCTGTGAAGCTATTTATCATTTATGCTATTTCTCTCATGTACTATTGTCCCCCAAATTATTTAAGATTCACAATTATACATTGATTTAAATATTTTATATAGCAATGATTCAAGAATTATTGTAACATCTTTTATTTCTTTTGAAGAATGTTAAGAAATTTTAATGAAAGTCCAAGAATTTTTTTTAAATTCCGATATTCTAAATAAATAATTATGAACTAGTCTTTGGGTGAAATGAGTATGAATATTCAATATCATTGCTTGACATAGCACCATCCTATAGCAATATAATTGTTATCTTCATGCCAGCTCTCTTGGTAAATACTCATGTTCTCAGACAACCAAATATTTATCTTTAAATCCTGTGGCTTACTTGATAATTTTATCACTCACTTGATAATTTTGAATGCTAGGAGAGAGAAAGTATGTAGATTTGGAAGTGAAAATAGAGTTAAAAAATAAAAGAAAGGATACTATGAGGAGTAGGTGCACCTGACTCCAGCCATGATATTTCTATGGCCTCCCTTGCATGCGAAAGATGGACAAGCCATTAGGAAGCCTGAAGAAGAACCGATGCATTTACGTTGTGATGCAGCAGGAGAAAATTGAAAGTTCCATAGACTAATCAAAGTAAAAAGCAATCCTTTTGAAAGAAGTACGAAAAAAAAAAAAGAAAAAAGAAAGAAAGAAGTATGGCCAGAATGCTCCTGTAGAAGAAAGGATGGCATGACGTAGTTTTGCATACTTCGGCCATATTGTCAGGAGAGACCAGACTCTGGGGAAACACATCAGCTTGGGGAAGTGGATGGGCAGAGAAAAGGGGAAGAAAGATTCACAAAAAGTTACTGCAACAATGGGCTCAAGCCTAGGAGCATTCTTTGAATTTACCATAGTAGGTGCAGGAGCAAGGAACCAGCTACTGTGGGGAATAAATATAAAGAGGTTATAATGCACCTCACCTTGCCTGGATAACTGGACCCCTTCTTTCTGCCTGAGCTTGCTGTATCAAGAAGATTGCTGTGACTTTTGGGTAATTTTGGCTTCAGGCCCCAGGACCGACAGTTGACTTGCTTCTTGCTGATATTCAGGTGGGAGACTAAACAGCCCTCATCAACACATGAGAGTCTCTCAAATTTTTTGTGTTTTGTGGGATTGAGTTTTGGGTTTCATAAATAACCCAGAATGTGAGGGATTGTATTCAAGGGAGGGGTGGGCTGGGGGTGGGCAGGGTAAAGAAGGGGATAGACTAGCATCTTGAAAGATGTGGACATTTGGAACAATTTGATATCTAACACCTTGCATTGAGTTTGGCATTGATTCTTCTAAAAGGAATTATTATTCCGAGTTTAATAGGTCAATTGCAAAAGAACAAATATTATATCATACTACTTTTATTGAAAAGTTAAGAATAGCTTTCCATGCAGACGTTTTCATTGTTTGATGGTTATCAGGAGCAGAGTGTAGGCTGGCGTGAAAATGCTGGCTATGGCTCTGCTAACCAAGTCTCTGTTACTCCCGCCAAATATGAGACTGTGAGCATAGGGCGTTGGTAACACTAAAAAAGAATTGGTCAATTTTGTTCACCACCTCCCTGGCTATAATGACCCATCTTTGAAGCAGCAGCATAGAACTAGAAACCAGAAAATATGTAGATTTGGAAGAATAAGCAAATATTGGGCAAAGAAAGAGTAAAGAACTGAGCCTGAACCAGGAGGAGCTTGGCCATGCACATCTAAGAGCTGGGCCGAGGGGTGGAGGTGGCAGAGACTCGCTGCGCCAGAGATGCGGCATGAAAACTCTGCAGAACAGCACAGCAATGACGGGGCCCCCTCTCCTCTTCTTGCCTCAGACTAGGGAGCTGTGGCACAGAGCAGCAAGGAGGCTGACTTCCTTGCCCCTGGAGGCAAAGGCCAAAGGACCAATACGGCTGGAAGTCTGAGGACTGGAATCCACATGACGAAGAGGCTAAGAACAAGAGCGACTCAGCTGCTGGTTAGGATACTAAAGACTGTATCCTCACTGTTTGCTGATCCTGACTTATGGGAATTAGTGACTTTTCTAATGAACTCTCTCGCTGTGAATATTGTCTGTGAATTCTGTGGCCCTTATAGAATGGCACGGGGGGAACTGTTTGTGACCGAAGAGGTCATGAAGAATGGAGCATGGGTGTATGTCTGACTCTTACCTTGTGGCAACATGGTCCTTTATTGCCAGCTCCTCTGCGATACACACCAGGATAGAACTCAATTTAAGGAAAGAAAAATGTTTACAACTGGGTCGATGGCAAGCATCATTATAAATAGAGATAAGACTGAAGTTGTGAAAGATTTCATTTTGCTTGGATGTACAATCAAAGCTCATGAAAGTATCAGTCAAGAAATAAAATGCTGTATTGCGTTGGGCAAATTCCCTCCTGCTGCAAAAAAAACAAACAAAAAAACACAACACTTTCAAGTGTTAAAGAGAGTGACAACATAACTTTGTGGACTAATGAAGACACAAATGAGATGACCTGGCAATGTGGCTCCAATTATGGGCTCCACCACTGCAATGACGCTGAGGTGGCCACAGAAGCAGGCGTTGTACATGGGGTCACTAGGATTCAAAGCTAACATGATAGCATCAAAGAGGAACAACATGGATTATGTACATATACACATACACTGTATGAAAAACACATAAGGAGCATAGATGTTTTTCAGACATGCCCATAGACCTCTCAAAGGAATTGAATTTTGAGGCTGCAAGGCTAAGGAACATTGTCTTAGGGAACATTGATGTCAGTTGGCATAACATAGTCCAGAGAGTTACTATTCTTAATTCTACTTAGGCGGGTAACAACCAGGATCTTAAGAGGTTGCAAGCACAGAACTCAGATGTAACTGCTGGCCTAACCCCATTAGAAGCAAAAGGTAAAGGAGACCAAAGCAATCTGTGCACAAATCTTAAAGCAAGAAGAACCTGGAGCCCGAGATCTGAAGAGCCATACTACTCTTCCCAGGACCCCAGAGAAGCTCCCAGTCAGGAACAAAGAACCATGCAGAAAAAATTACAACTTCAAGAGGATAAAAAATCAGATTTACTAGAATGTTAATAAACCCTCAAGAATAGTATCTTACCCCAAAACTGAGGACCTCGCATTCAAATAATAGTTGAGTGTTTGTGGCAGTCTCCTAATCTGGAGTCAATTTGAGGATTTAGACTGTGGAGGCTAGCCTGTCAATCTGGAGATAGCCAATGATATCTCTGAGTTCATGACCTTCTCCTCTGGGAAGTCTGGTGGGTAGTCTGGTCCTCTTTACATGTGCAAGACTCGTGACTCACTCCCTGGGAGATATTGCAGCTTGAGGAGACACTTGGCAGCCTACTGATTGTCTCTGAGCCCTGGAAACTGGAGAAGCCACATGCAGAAGCCCTGCCAGGGCTGAGATGCTCCTTCCGCCACTGGATACACAAGACTCTGCCCCCACTGGCCTGTGAATTTCCTGGTGTCATTGCATATGCTTCATGTGTCTGAAAAGGACTTTATAGATTGCTATCGAGTATATGGGCTAATATTAGACTAATGACCTTGGACTGGGTGAGGCTGGGATGTTTTCTCAATGTTCAATTGCTCTTGTATATAAACCTCTTTCTTATACACGTGAAAGTTTCTTTGAATTTGTTTCTCTAGTCTACCCATACTAACACAGCATTTATATAGACAAACAAACAAGCAAACAAAGCACACCCATGAGGATCA